>JAVFBZ010197992.1:0-13990 GCA_032466195.1 Katharina tunicata | reverse complement strand
GTCAGGATGTTCCTGCTGCCCAGGTACTTCAGATGTTACAGGGCTCATTCACTTATGTTTTGTTGGTCACAGTAGCTATCAGGATGTTCCTGCTGCCCAGGTACTTCAGATGTTACTGGTCTCATTCACTTATGTTTTGTTGGTCAGAGTGGCTGTCAGGATGTTCCTGCTGCCCAGGTACTTCAGATGTTACTGGTCTCGTTCACTTATGTTTTGTTGGTCAGAGTGGCTGTCAGGATGTTCCTGCTGCCCAGGTACTTCAGATGTTACTGGTCTCATTCACTTATGTTTTGTTGGTCACAGTGGCTGTCAGGATGTTCCTGCTGCCCAGGTACTTCAGATGTTACAGGGCTCATTCACTTATGCTTTGGTGGTCACAGTAGCTGTCAGGATGTTCCTGCTGCCCAGGTACTTCAGATGTTACTGGGCTGCAGGATCAATGAATACTGGTTTCCTTAGAGAATAGGCGTTTAGTTCGTATTTATGATATTTGTGTATGCCTTAAGCTGTTATATAAACCCAGTCATAAGATTGAGTCTGGTTGTAGACAGGCGGTATATGAGGGAAGTTTAAATTTCTCCAGATACCTCAGCGAGGTTTGAAACATGTGCCTTTACCAGATTTCCATCATACAAAATCATTTTGTCACAGCATTTAATTGTCTTCTGGAGTTCAAATCCTTATAGTAATTTTTTTTTGTATTCATTAGGAAGAAAATGAAGACCTTAAAGTCCAACTGTCTCAGAGTAAGAGACGGATTGAAGAGCTACTGGACAATGTTACAGCACTGTCACAACAACAGCGGGAGGTATGTTCCATCTATTTATACAATATTGAGTGGTTTTATGTAGTTTCACTGTAAAAAAAATCTGTTTTACAGGAGATTTTACAATTACTTGTTCACACCTTAGCCAATGAAACACTAAACACAGATGGTTTGAGTATAACAAGTAGAGAATTATGCCTTAATGGGTTTGACTTGGATAAAAACAAGAATAATAGATCTTAAGTTTCTGCTATTAATTGGTGAACTAAAATGATCCGACTCTAATAGTTCATCTTTTAGATGTCAATGTCTTCAACTTGACTTATAATTGGCAATTAACACTGTTGACTACCGTACTGAAAAGTTTCTTTTTTATTTAAACATTTGAATTTATTGTCCATGACAACTTTTCTGAGATAGGCTGACAACATAGGCCTATATTTACCTGTTATAATTTTAAATTTTTTAATCTCTGAAAAAGTAAAAATTCACAGCTAAATTATTAAATATTATTTTGTTGAATAAAAATGTAACTGCATGGACGTGATATGTGATTTCAGCCAATAAACCAACTGTCTGGCCCTGCCACCCCTGTCTCCCCCACTTCACCCTCACACCTGGACCCTGCTTTACAGGAAGTGCTGGATGAGAAAGAGGCTCTTAAACATCAGGTAAATAGTGATTGGTCAGTTTTCATCTATAAAATTTCATCAAAAGTTTACAAAAACTACACAATTGGTATTAAGCACTGAAAACTGTTTGCATCCTTTCTGTACAGCTAGCAGAGGACACTGGGTGCAGAATGCTTGGGAGCCGCTTAGCTATGGCAGGAAACTTGTCAGATCAAGAGGGAAGGAGTTTAGTTTTCAACCTTATTAGAATTTTCGCGGGATCAACAATTAAAAGAAATCAGTCCTGCTAAGGTGTCTGTCATGAAAATAACAATAGCACTACACTTTTCACATTACTTCACCGTACTTGGTAAAAATGAGGAATTTTCTTTAAAATGTTGGTTATACAAATTATATTATTTAATTAACTAAGGTTTGTTGCGCTGTAAAATTGAACACGTATCTAGTTTTGCACCATATACTTGTCTTGTAGACATTTTTTGTGTCATGCAAGAGTGGCTTTCATCATCCATGGGACTGGAATGCTAGCAGCTGCCGTAAGTAAAATTCCCGAAGAAAACAACAAAACGTGTATGTGTGTTGCTTATGTGGAGTTCTGGAATTGCTGCTTTTAGAAAAAGTCTGGTACTTATATAAGGAATAAAAGGAATGGACCTTGTGGAATTTGTATTGGCTATATTTTGCAGATTAATAATCTATCATTTAATAAGATTACAAGAAACATTTGTGGTTGAAAAATTAAATTGATATGTGATTTGATTTAACAGTTAACCGTATTTCAAGAGGACTTCAACAACGAGCGATCTGACAGAGCAAAGGCACAATCTGACAAGGATGATTTAAACAGGCAATTAACAGAGGCAAAGAAAAATCTGAGACGTCTTCAAAACCAGGTGGGTGTTTATCAAAGTATCATATATAATAGCAATAACTTAATTATTCTGTGTGGCTTGCTGTAATACAGACAGATGGATTCAAAAGGTGGCCCTACATGTATCTGCCTCTAGGCTTCAACAAATATGCTATATTTCAGCAAGCCTGCGCACATACCTTATGAAGAGAGAGGTTGAGAGTGTTCTTAACCAGAGAGAGTTTTTCTGTCATATTATGGCTAGACTCACTTGGTAATGCTGGCCCAGTCAGCCAGTGATCTTGGCCCAGACCCTAAAGCTTTCAACTTTCTTCTCCTCACTTTTGTTACATATAGTAGTAAATATTGTATGTAAGAAGCAAATGACAGAGAATTCAGCACAATCCATGAATGAAAAGAACATACTGGTATATTCATGCTGCCATATAAATTCATTTAAATTTATGGTTTGTGTTTAGCTAATGTCACACCAAGCCAACTGGTTCCGACGGGACGAGCTGGACGAACAGTTGGATACAGTCAGCCCGACGGGACATGCAGTCACAGACAATCAGGACTAGTTGCACGTGTTCTATTGTAGTCGAACGTCCTTTAAGAGCAGCATTGAATTTGCATTGTTGCGTGATGTAAACAAAGCATTATTATAAAGTCGTCGAAATAAATTGGTGCAGTGTGACATAATCACTGTCGACTTCAGACTATTGTACAAGACCATCCAGTCACGTCGCGTCATGCCTAGTCGGCTTGGTGTGACATTAGCTTTAGAGTCACTGTTCTATGTTCAAGTCCTACACCACCATAAAAGTCATAGAAACAGCATTTAACACCTGTCAATCATTCAGTCGTCATTATTTTTATTTTGACAGCAAAAAAATACGGAGGAGACACTGCAGAGCACAATAACTGAGAATGAACAGCTTCATCAACAGATTGCTAACCTCAGGAGACAGGTAAAGCTGGAATAAAAACCTAATAAACATGGACATTGTGAAGTTTCAAACATTAAATCAAACACTAAGCATAATTGCTTGATTTTCAACTTATGTTTGAACTTAAATTAAAATCATATTGATTCTTAGTTTTGGTAAAACCTAGCTGGGAGTAGCTGCCAAATTTATGAGATGTAGCTCATAGCAAACAAAAAGAATATATAAAAAAATACACTGTTCAGCCAAATATCACCAGTACCCTAACCTTTTTGCATTGTCACTTAAATTATACAGTCCTGTCCGTCTAAAGTGTCATAAATTGGGATTTTATATTATTCTCTCAATTCATCACTACTTCACTGGTTTAATTGTATAGGATTGTAGCTGATTGTATGCAGCTTTATTTGCAGTTAAACATGTCAGAGGAGTCCAAGCGAAAATGTACGGCAGAAAGTGAACATCATCGTAAAGAGAGCCAGGAATTACGACAAAAGGTATGTGGGCATTCCAGGATTTCCTCTACAGGGGCCAGTTGTTTAAAGCTTTTAACTTAATTGTCAGTTGAATCAGGACATATATTGAAGATTTTATTAATTTCCAAGTTACATTATTACTTAAATTTTCTTATTCTATGTGTGGCTATAAGCATGACCTGATGAAAGAGTTGACATGTTTGTTGTTTTCAGTTGTCAAGACAACAGGACATAATGCGACCCCCAGTAACTAGGACACCCTATTATCCTCCATATGGCATGCGAAACCCAGGATGGCAAGGTACTGTTAGCCAAACTAATTTCTGTTCCGATCTAGTAATGGTAAGTTGGCCATGGCTGTTCAGAGATGTATTGTTGTCTTATATCATATTTAGTTTCTCTGTGGCTTAAACTCTTCAAATTTCAGGGTCATAGGGTAAAAAGTTTATAACAGTGTGCAGAATGCACATAAGATGATTGGCCATACTGTATTAAGGGGAATTGTATAACAAGCAATGATCTGGTTGGCAATGACAACATGGCCTATACTGGTGCTGGGTAGGGTACACAATGTATCTGATTAGCAATGACATTGTGTCCTTGTGTCTGGTCGGTTTCTTCTGTACCATAAGTTAAGGGGGCAACACTTTGCTAGCGAGTACTTACCCAGTTGCAAGGAGATACAGTGTTCATTGTTATTTACCTGATATTGTATTTGACTCCTACCTATTTTATTCAGCTCTGTATGTACTTCATACAACCATTTGGGGATAAACATCTTATTCTCAGTGACTCAGACACAGGTCCTTTTGTCATGTTTGTTTAGCAGTACAACATAAAATACCCTTAAATAAAACAAAATCAAATAATTTATTATTTTTAGATACTGAATAAAAAAAAATCTCGAGCATGATTTACAGGTTTCCAAACTAATAGGTTTACCTTAATTTCTATATGAACTTTTTCTAGACTATGGTGGCTTTTATCAACCGCAGCCTGCAGAACCAGGGCCTGAGTTGCTACCGGGGTCCTGGCAGTGCTCCAAGTGTACTTTTGTTAACTTCCCTCGCCGCACAGTATGTGAAGTATGCGGGGCAGTCCATCAACAAAAACAAGATCGTAAGTATTTCCTATTTTATGGCTGACAACTTCTGGTTTATTTCAGGCTAACTATTTCATGTTTAATTCAAAGACTGTATGGCGGCTGAATCTACTTTTAAATAAAGATAGAATGATAAAACTGCTATGTTTAATTAACATTACAAGCCTCATTATTGTTTATGATAAAAAGAGCTGAAATTACAAGCTTTTGTGCGACAGAAAAATAATGACAGCTGAACAGTTTTATGGTCAGATCCTTTGTGGAGTTTCATTATTTTACATTATTTTGATTTACTTTTACAGATATATTTGCAGTATACCCGGATTCTAAACAGGGTCTCATTGTGTCTATCAGAATTACTCTTATAGAAATCAAATGACCAGAATTCTCCACAAAATCAAATGATTTATTGCAAAAATGTAATTTTAGTCATAAACAGTTTGTCCTCGTCTCTATTTGTGCTATAGAGTTTGGAAGTGGTATAGCTAGCTTAGACCAGGACAGATTTCAATAATTATTTTCATGACAATGTTAATAAAGTTGTTTCAGTGGCATTTAGAAGGTGGTAGATGAATTAACACAAGTCATTTCTTATGGATATCAACTGAGGGACAACTCAATAAACCACAAGTTGATATCCATAAGAAATGACTTGTGTTGATTAATGTTAATAAAGTAAAAACTTACACATATTATTAATGTTTTCTGTTGAAGAGGAAATATCTGTCCTATCCAATCACCTATATTTATGAATTAATGGTTCATTTATTTTTGCATTCTTCAATAGAACCCTTACAGTATATGCCCTATCACTGGCAGATGACAAATCAGGATGCGAATCCACAAAATCAGGTATGCAATTTGGCCTTTATACTACATTCAATATCTATGTATCTTTCTTTCATTCACTACTAGCTTGTGGATGGACAGGAGCCTCCTGTGCCCTGGTGCTCTATGAGCTATAAGGGGCATCAGGAGCCTCCTGTGCCCTGGTGCTCTATGAGCTATAAGGGGCATCGGGACCCTCATGTGCCCTGGTGCTTTATGAGCTATAAGGGGCATCAGGAGCCTCCTGTGCCCTGGTGCTCTATGAGCTATAAGGGGCATCGGGAGCCTCATGTGCCCTGGTACTTTATGAGCTATAAGGGGCATCAGGAGCCTCCTGTGCCCTGGTGCTTTATGAGCTATAAGGGGAATCAGGAGCCTCATGTGCCCTGGTGCTCTATGGGCTATAATGGGCATCAGGAGCCTCCTGTGCCCTGGTGCTCTATGAGCTATAATGGGCATCAGGAGCCTTCTGTGCCCTGGTGCTCTATGAGCTATAAGGGGCACCAGGAGCCTCCTGTGCCCTGGTGCTATATGAGCTATAAGGGGCATCGGGAGCCTCCTTTGCCCTGGTGCTTTATCAGCTAAAAGGGGCATCAGGAGCCTCCTGTGCCCTGGTGCTTTATGAGCTATAAGGGGCATCAGGAGCCTCCTGTGCCCTGGTGCTTTATGAGCTATAAGGGGCATCAGGAGCCTCCTGTGCCCTGGTGCTCTATGAGCTACAAGGGGCATCAGAAGCCTCCTGTGCCCTGGTTTTTTGTTAATATCCATTCGGATGGAACCCGCTGATATGAGTGAAATAATAATAAGTTTTGCAATCATACAAACAAACAAAAATTGGCTAATAATTATGAAATTAATTATCACTGTGCTCTCACAATGTTAACAGCAACTTTCACAATTAAAAATAAATTCATATTTGTGGTTTAAGAATATAATATAAAATGGGCTCATTCAAATTCAACATATGATTGTTGTTGTTATGCGGACCTGGTGGGGTACTAGGTCTACTAAAGATTTATTATTTCTATTTTTATGAAGAAGATCAAGAGCAGAAATAGTTAGAGCAACAAAAATAAGGAAATAAATCTTAACAGTTTAGTAGCTGCTTCTTTTTGTTTGAAAATAACATTGATTATTTTATTTAACTTTTTTGTAAAACTTTTTTCTATGTTTAAAACAGTATTTTCTAGGTTTTAGTAATTAAACAACGCTGTAGTAATAATTAATATAACTTTTTTCCGTTTGATAGGGGAGCCAGCAGTTGATTCCACGTGGGCTGGATGACGTTGATTTAACATGTGACAATGGTGGCCATGTGGGCTGACGATAACCATCTTGTAACTGGAGAAAGAGGTATGTTATCCATATTTACCATATGTTGTATTGGTATTCAATATCAATTTCATTAGTGTTAGTCCACATAAGCTAGAGCTCAGTGTTGGTTTATGTAAGCACTCTGCCAGTCACTGTTGGTTATTCAAGCATTCACTGTTGGTTATACAAGCACACAGTGTTGGTTATACAAGCACTCAGTGTTGGTTATACAAGCACTTACTGTTTGATTATACAAGCACTCAGTGTTGGTTATACAAGCTACTCAGTGCTGGTTATACAAGCACTCAGTGTTGATTATACAAGCACTCAGTGTTGATTATACAAGCACTCAGTGATGGTTATACAAGCTTCTCAGTGCTGGTTATACAAGCACTCAGTGTTGATTATACAAGCACTCAGTGTTGGTTATACCAGCACTCATTGTTGGGTTATACAAGCATGCAATGTTGTTTTATACCAGCACTCACTATCAGGTTATACCAGCACTAACTGTTGGGTTATACAAGCATGCAATGTTGTTTAATACCAGCACTCACTATTGGGTTATACCAGCACTAACTGTTGGGTTATACAAGCATGCAATGTTGGTTTATACAAATATGTGTGGGTTGTGCAAGCACTCAGTGTTGGTTCATATAAGCATGCAGTGTTGGTTAATACAAGGAATCAGTGTTGGTTTATACAAGGAATCAGTGTTGGTTTATACAAGTAGCAGTGTTGGTTTATACAAGCATGCAGTGTTGGTTTATACAAGCATGCAGTTTAGGTTCATACAAGCAATCAGTGTTGGTTTATACAAGGAATCAGTGTTGGTTTAAACAAGTAGCAGTGTTGGTTTATACAAGCATGCAGTATAGTTTCATGCAAGCAATCAGTGTTGGTTTATACAAGGAATCAATGTTGGTTCATACAAGCATGCAATGTTGGTTTATACAAACACTCAGTGTTGTTTTATACCAGCACTAACTGTTGGGTTATACAAGCGTGCACTGTTGGGTTATACAAGGAATCAATGTTGGTTCATACAAGCATGCAATGTTGGTTTATACAAACACTCAGTGTTGTTTTATACCAGCACTAACTGTTGGGTTATACACGCATGCAATGTTGCTTTATACAAATATGTGTGGGTTATGCAAGCACTCAGTGTTGGTTCATATATTATAAGCATGCAGTGTTGGTTTATACAAGTAGCAGTGTTGGTTCATACAAGCAATCAGTGTTGGTTTATACAAGCATGCAGTGTTGGTTTATTCAAGGAATCATTGTTGGTTTATACAGAGATGCAATATTGGTTTATACATTCGATTAGTTTTGTCTTTTCCAATTAATTTTGTGGATGGGTTCCATCAAGTTTTGTTGCAATATATTTATGAATCTACTGGTTTGTTTTCTAACCAAATAAATTATACCTTTTAATGTTTCATTGTAGTTTTTACCCCTTTTCGCTCTTGTGAAAGAAATGGCCTTGGGAGATGTTGTGAGATGAAGGATTACATTCCTGGAGAGGGGAAATGATTATAGCTTCATAGAATTACATAAGCAGATACTGATCAGACACTTATTCGGAATACTGTTTTCTTCAGTACCAGTAGTCTTATTAACATGCAGTGGTAACTTTAATTTTTCATATGACAATCAGGCGTTAGAGATAAATTATTACTCTCCATTCACAATAATTTCACTAATGTAGTATCTTCACAGTAAGTCTGACATGATGATACCATTTGAGTAAACAAAGAGGTGTTATTGGTGAACACATATCATATATTAGCTAACTTCCATTCTCATTCAGTAGATTATTATATTATTTTCGGAATTGTTGTATTTTTGGAACGGGATAAAAATGCTGAAACAGCGATTGAAGACCACCGATTTTCGACCAGACTTCTTTATTTTTCACATGTAATTTTTAAAACCATATGCCCACACTTTATTGGTCCCGAAGTCAGCAACAATAACAAAGAACGAGCTGTTTTGAGTTTCAGGGGTAACGCCAGAGGTTCTGAAACACAACTTTAACATTAAAGCGAGTCCACAAAACAGCCTTTTTGTATGCTGATATTTAACTGTTTTTAAACTTTTATCTTTTGAAATATTATCTCTATGTATATAGAAGAGTATTTCAGTGATCTGTTTTAAATATGTATATGTATATATACATAGTCATTTAAAACAGCAAACCGTGCCACTAAGGGTTTGTGAGCTGTTTGTACAGATACAAGCAGTGTAAAACAGTTAAATATCACCGTCAAGAAAAGTTTTTGTTTAAGCTCATATTTACTATAATGTTAAAGTCATTGTGTTTCTGGGCTGCTTATATCAATACCGATACTCAAAATAGCTTGTTCTCTGCTACGTGGACTTTGGGACAATCAAAATATAGGCATATACCTTTACACTTACACATGGAAAATAGTGACATATTTCTTGAAAATCTGTGGTCCAGTCCTTTAATTTTTGTTTAAATTTCGACTAATATATATTAATGTAACAAATGTTTAAAAATCTATGGTCATAAGGACTGCAATAGTAATCTAGTGTTCACATCCCCCAATTTATTAGTTTTTTGAGGTTCTATTTAGACTGACCATATAATTAAAACAATCTTGAGAGCAGTGTTAAATAATTGAAACAACCTATTTAATTAGGAGGGGGGGGGGGGGGGGGTATTTTTAGTGATGAACTGTTCTTTTCTAGGGTTCGCCATTCTGTTCTAGGATATCTATTTTAGCTGTTAAATGTTGGTGTTGTAGATTTGAGTGTTTCTGTTGTGGGAAGATCTTGTTAGGTAGTTATCATTCCTCGGAGGTCTTTTTTATAACACATACAGATAGATTGCCTGAGTGAGGAAGTTCCAGTGGTATGGCTTTTAATCATGGAATTTTTGGCATATTGAAATGTTCATCAGCTTTTGTAGGTCTCCTCTTTTGCGTCTTATACAACTCAACTAACCAATTGAAACTAAATGTCAGACTTCTTTTATGTCTCTGTCTGGAAGACCCACTTCGGTCGGATAAGTTATCTTGCGTCCATTTCTGCTTGTTAAGCGACAGGCAAAGGCGGTAAGTAGTCATTTCGCTTCGCCACTCTGTTTATGTATCAAACACAGCGGAGTTGTAATTGTTCATGTGTAAACATATGTGATAAGGGGTTTTCAGCATCAAATAAGACTTGAGTGGGGCCCAACCCATGGTTCTCAACTCCTATATAGACACAACATGTCTAATGAGAGGAAGCACTTTTCAGAAATTAAGAAGAATTTTCCTGTTCAACTCCATACTATGGGACCCTTGCAGATAGAGGGAACTTAGAATCAGAAATGTTCACAGCATTGGGTATTAAAGAGGCATGTCAATTGACAGACCCAGCTAATAAGTGTAACACCTTTCATGGGATTGTGTTGATTTAGATTTTTGTTTTGTAAATTATAGCTGAATATATGATCCTTTGTTTATACTTCCTTCATTCGGCTCACACACCTATGCAGATTTTGTGTTTAAGTTTTAAAATACCATATAAATAACTGAAATTAAAATTGTTCTTCTATATTTCTTATAAATATGTATTTAATAATGATCTCTTTTTGTTAGTTTGCTAATATGCTGTGTACCTTTTGTCTTTCTTCAATCATTTAGACTCTATATGTACCATAATTATACTTTTGTTGTAATTAAGTAATTTTTGTATTTTTTATTAATAGTTTTATGTATATTTGGTACAAGGGATATGATAAACCCATCTATTTTAAACACCTATTGACAGGCCCAGCTTATCCACCATACACTTTACCTTGATATTTGGCTTCAAGTGTCTCTCAGTGGCAAATGACGAATTTACCAAATATTTATATAATTAAATATGACTTCTTTTTTTTCCCCTGTCAAGGAGAAATGCATATCTGTGTAGATATGTTTGTATAAATGTAGAGAAAGAAAATTTTGCTTGTCTGAACAGGGATTCAAATTCGGGTCTCTAGGTAGCAGGACTGAGCTACAGAGGCTCACATTAGAACTCACAAATTTTATTATGGTAAGCACTGACACAGGGACAACGAAATAGTCTCTTTTTATATCTAGATATTACCCACAAATTTGTTTGTTGTTTCTGGTTATTCTGATAATCTGGTACTGTTATATATAGATTTTTTTTATAAATGTAGAGAAAGAAAATTTGCTTGCTATAGATAGATAAAATATACTTTAAATGTTATACTTTTAGGCCAATTATTAACACCAACCGAACTAAATATGACCTACTTATTTACCTCTAAAAGAGCCAAAGTTATCATTAGTTACATATATGAATAAAAAGAGCCTTTAAAAAAGAAACTAATAAATAAAATACTTTTTGTAAAATTTAAAACAAGTAAAACGTAAAAACCTGACTGACCTGTCAAATATTATCTGGATACCAAAATACCTTAAATAACTAGAAAGTTATGTAAAATAGAAATATCAAAGAATCTTGAAAAAAATTGAAAACTAAAAAAAAAATGTTTAAAAGGAATATAATAAAAAAAAAATAAAAAATAAAATGTTTAAAAGGAATATAAGAAAAAAATAAAGAAAGAGTTATTAAGTTTTTTTGAACAGTAAAACTAATCTAAAAAAAAAAATTAAAAAAAAAAAAAGGAATTTCTGATTTTTTATACAAAAGCAAAGACTTTGTCTTTACCTTTCAACGTATTCAAGTACAAATGTATCAATGTATAAATATATAATTTAATAGATTTTTGCCTGATTCAATGCTTACACATTATTTGCAAGGTGCACAGGCTTTGTTTGGAGTATTTTTCCCCAAGGAAACCCGTTTGTATAAACACTTTTTATATAAGAGATTAAATGTTTGATGATTGGTTTTAGTAATTGTGTGATATAAATAATTATCGCCTGATTATTAAACTAAATTTTTTGAGTGGAATATCTTTTCCTTATATGGATACCCTGTATTAATATATTAGTACATTTTTGCAGGGTAACTTTTCGAAATAATGGAAAAGAAACTACCATTTTCATTTTTTTCGGACTTTTAATTTCATAATGATATGTTCTGGTTTTCTCAAACTTTGAAAACTTTCAAAAAAGGTTTTGTAGACCTGTAGATTGCTTATCATTCTATTTGTTTACTTATGTTTTAGTTATATTATTGCATCGTTTTATTCTTTCTTGACATATCTATAAAGTGACAAATAGGGTGATGTAACATGTATATAAGTTTAAAATTGTTATATAATTCTGTATTTTGTGCTTTGCGGATGTCTTAATAGCTAATTATACTGCACTATAAGTGTGCTGTTGTGTGTCATTTATTCGAATAATAAGGATATAACTTAATTTCCCCAGTTTGCTCTCAGAAGAATTTATATTCTAATAGTGGGAATAAACAAGGAAATGCAATAGAATCACTTAATCCTGGTAAGGACATAACTTTAAACCACCATAGGTCCACATAGGTCGTATAGGTCCACTTTCGTTGAAATACTGTTAGCAAAAATTATAATGAAAATAAATTTGTAAATGTATGCTAAGGTGTGTTGCTAAATGGTCCGAGTAATAAGTGTACCGTCTTAACACAGATTGTATGAGATGAACGGCGGTTCAAAGTCCAATGCTTAAGTTCAGCGGAAATAAGTCTCCATTGATATTATATATACAGTTCAAAATATAAACAGTTCAGTGTAACATGGTATATTATTAATTAACTTCAAATAAAAAGGGTAGAAATTCAGTTGAAACGTTTTTATACATTCAAAGTTACTCTTCGACGTATTTTTTTTCGGCGGGAGCTTTCTGTGCTTTTTACTTTTTGTACTGAATTGCATATGGAAGTCGGTCTATTGTGGCGTTCTGTGTTGAGTCCCATTGTTAAAGGCGGTATCTTGTTAATCCCAGATCAAAATGGCGTCACAGTACTTTTTAGGCCTACTTCTTGGCCTGGGTGAGTTTTTTTTGTTTGTTTTAGATCTGGAATAAGCGATAAATGGTCATCCAGCCGGATTGTCCTGTGGTCGCCGATTTTGTCATATTTGCTCCTGTTGATGTCGAGGGTTGTTGTATTCTATAGACTTGTCTGTGTCATATTGTGAAATTAAAGCGTACAAACACCGATAAAACAAAATCATGTCTGGTGTCATCTTTGCTTATTCTTGTGTTATGATATTATTATATGATATTATAAATGGTGAATTATCGATGGAGGCGTCGGACATTTCTTCTATAAACAAAAATAAGTTGAAGTCAAATTGCTATTCTGGTTTTAAATATGTATTTTTAAGATACATTTAACATAAAACACACAAAATAATCAGTTATATATAAGGACAGTTTTGCTCAAGAGCTCTTTCCAAGAATTTCTCATTCAGAAAGATTGCATGTGCGTCCAAAGGCAGAAAATGATCTAAACAAAGGTTTGAAACTGTCATCATTAAATCCAATTCCATTGGCTTGGCAATTGCAATTAACCTTGTCAACTTTTCTTTAAGACAAGCTGAGCAAATAAATTGCGAACATCATACGTGTCCAAAAAAAATTATCAAATAGAAAGTCTGTCCTTAAAATGAGATATATAAATGACGTTGAAATATACGACCATGTAAGACAACATCAGTGAATTAAGGTTTAGTAACGTGTGTACATGTTTTGCGCTTTAAACTTGCTTTTAACACGAGACAGTTAAGAATGTACTCTGTTTTTTATACAGTTGTGGCAAAAAATAATATAAATACTTTTATTTCATTGGATAAGAATCACGCAAGTATTCGTTTGGGGGTGTGACTACTCTGACTTGGGTCTGGCCTCTTGATTGGCCAACAACTAAGCAAATTACGCCCAGGGGGCTTATCAGGTTTTATCAAGATGCATAGAAATGCCATTCTCATCTTCCGCGAGTTTCTATTATCTTATATTCTTTCTCTATTGCAGGAACGAGCCAAAGGCTCTTCTCCTCAATTATTGATAAAGAAGTGAATTAAAAGTACATAAATACAACAATAATACAATTTAACAATATATCAGGCGGAAAGTATCATTGAATGTGTGACACAATTTCATTT
>JAVFBZ010197981.1:3787-13991 GCA_032466195.1 Katharina tunicata | reverse complement strand
AGACTCATTCAGTCTATGCCAAGGAGGTGTCGCGCAGTGATTGTAGCTCACGGTGGCCACACAAGGTACTGACTTCAACGCCCTCGTGCGGCGCTTTTCGGTGACGAATACGCCTCCGCTGCCGTCGGTACATATCGAGAACATTACCACATGCTTGTACCAACTTTGACTGTGCTACCCCCAAAACTTACTGAATTATCCCGCTTTGTATTAAAGAGATAATTCTATTAATAGTGTCACTGTCACTTCAGTCAGTAAGTCATAGTAAGGAAAACTGTAAACGCATGTTCACCTTTTGTGGAACAAAATTTAAGGCCTGATAATATTTCTTGGATTTTATTCCTTTCTGTATCATTTTAAAGAGGAAATAAACAATAAAGCATAATGACATCTTTAAAGGGAGAGAAAGCGAAAAAAGGATGTCATAGTCAAATTACAGACCCTACCAAGTTGTTAACAAAACTGCTACTACATTTTTGTAGGATTTCTCTTTTTCCATTGATAGCCACTTAAACTGAACTACTGTATGTGAAATGTATGGAGGACTGTTTGTACCATGCTTTATCTATGTATTCTTCTGTGCAGAGTAAATATATATTTCGCATCCACAACATTTTAATACACATTTACTTCACTGACATGCAACACATGTAGAATGAAATTTTCACCATACATTTTACTTACAGAAGTTCAGCTTAAGTGACTTTATGAGGACAACGAGTAATCCTACAAAAATGTAATAACAGTTTTAGCAACAACTTGATATGGTGTATAATTTGATTTGGACTTTTTGTTCGCTTCCTCTACCTTTAAATATGTCATTGTGTGCAATCCAGTGCGAGAAACTTTGATCTTCGCTACAATTTTCTCTGTCTATATCATGCTGAGATATAACTGTGTTAATATGAGCCTTGTCACGGCTCTGCGATAACTAGTTTCCTAGAACCAATCAAATTACGTTTTCTTCTTTTTTCGTAGGATCTTTTAAGGAGCGGAATCGATGTGTTAAAAGCTGAACAGGATTCTTTGTCAGACCCAAATATCTACAACAGAGCTTCGCTCTATTTACCTTCTAGGATCAATATCGGTGTAGAATCAGATGAGACTATCAAGGAGTAATCGATTGTCCAAAGACAGCAAGTGTCTTCGCACAGATAAATGGTAACATTCCTGGTGAACGCAAATTCTCTTAACGCGTCACCTTGTAGGAAATCAAATATAAGATTAAAGATCGACCCTTGTAAAGTTGGTATGAGCTCAATAAAACGGACAAAAACGATGCAACTGTGTAACCAAAAACTGCTCTAACATACTCCGTTATAATCGTTAGTAAAATGAGTAACCCCAGAAGACAAGAGTTTCCGTTGTTACTGAAACTCCAAATTAGGTAAATTATTTTAATGAATAGAGTAATTAAGCATTTGTTGCAATATTTATAATTCATCTGAAAATAAACGCAAAACCGATGTTCACAGCATTGCAGATGAACTTGGAACAATAGCAGTAAATCTTTATGATTTAATTTGAACAGCACAGGAATATTTTTGTCAGTTTGTGTGTCGTGAGGAACAGAAAGGCGCCAGCTTTTTTCTATTTTCTCGTAATACAAACTCACTGTCGTAAACGTATCAGAAAATCGAAAAAAGAAGAAGAGTAGTGCATTTAAATTAAATGAAAGTGCTAATATATTCGAGAAAAAACAGAATCGTTGATAAAAAGAACAGAACAAACTAATATGAAACCTGAGAATATATCAAGATTAAAGGCGTATTACCAGGATAGATAGATTAGATATAAATTTATCAATGCACACAAGTGAATGCAGTCTACAATTTTACTTTACTGTGACGTAAATTATAACAGATTACTGTAGGGCAACAATTTAAAGCCTAGGCAAACCATACAATCTTCTTTGGAATGTGCCAGTAAAACCATCCTATCTATTTGCTTGTCCAATTTCTAGGTATATGTGATTTGGCTATTCTGTCTTTTTGCGTTTCGGCAATCTGGATAAGGGCGATATTTTTCTAACTTACATTCATGTTTTCATAATTAGAACTGGAGGAACATTTACATGGATGTGTTGATGGCACTGTTAAATGTTGGAATACACCGGCCGTCGTCCTATTAACGAAATACCCTTGAGCACTGCGATAATCACCTATCAGTTAATCGATCAATCATTATTGTTTGTGTCAACTTGAAGTGTCGAATCCAGGCTGGTGTGAAAACAAATTTCTCATATCAAGTTGTTTCATGTTGTAGTGACGGGAACTAACTATGTTAAGATGTGCTTGGTCACGGCTCTACGATCACTCTTCGTACTGAACCCAAGCTAAGAACATCTTGACATTTGCCTGAATATCAAGGAGTCGGTAAAGTCGGTACAAAACAACACCTCCTATTCTGACGGTCAGCCCAATAAAAGCGACCAAGAGGCCGGACAAAATATTGCCTTGTGTATCCATATAATTCTTCGTGCATTTTGAAACTTTCAATAACCTTTAAAATACGTGACAAGGGTGAATATTGTCCCACAATACATTGTTTTAAACACATAAAGACTTTATAGATAACGAAGACTTTGTTAATTAGATACAAAGTTTAATTGTCTTTTCTGAAATCGTTTTGAACATACTTTTAAAGCGATGTCAGGATAGACATTGGAACACTGCCGTAAATAGATAAACTGTAATCCTGAAAGTCTTAAGGAGTTACTATCTCAATTTCTATATGCCGCTGAAACAAGACATTGCTTTAAGTTGAACAATAATAGAGGATTCGTTGGTTCCGTAGAAAGGGTTTAGTAGGTGTAGCAACCAAAAGTGAGTAAGGGAGCCAAGCAGGATTATTCAGACAGAAAGACATAAAAAGCTATCAATGTTTGTATCTAAAACTCTGTCTATTTTGTTAACAGTATTGCTTTCGGAATACAGATTTATGAGCCTACCGTAGCTTTGTAAGCCACCTATTGCTGTGTCTCCTTCCTTTGGCTTCTCATAGATGATCGTCACCTTGACCAGACAGCTGTGTGGAACAACCTGTCCAATCTACATATGATTTTGTCAACGTAATTTATACCGATTTTCGGAAGCTGTGGGTATTCTCAATCCGCCCACTCACTCAGCCAATAGCATCTTTACATAGATATATCACATAATGTTTTATGACAGTTGGCGACCTATGTAACCCACAAGAGTATATCCCACCGGGCTGACATAATCTAACCATATTTCCGTCTCGATAACGAACAGCCGCAATAAGTCTTTGTGGTATATCAAAATATATCCTGAAGACCATTTTATTTGCCACCTTTCCTAAGTCACAACGATATTTTATGTAACAATAACGTTTCGATAAAAAAAACTCTCCTCGAGTCGACCAGCAATGAGCGAATAACAAAATACTACTGTAGGGTCATGAGGAGGTTTATCTGACGCTGGAAGGAAGTGATAATAATAATAAAAAAAATAATAATAATAATGATGATGATCTTTATTTTTCTTCGTAACCTATTCAACAAAGATTAATCTTCTTTTCGAAGCAAATTTACATGGCTGGAACGATTGTACACAAATATGACGATATTTACAAATTATTTAAATACATAAACAGAGATGTACATGCATATCTAAAGGTATAAATTCATAAAGATTGATGTCTATATTCGGTAGAATAAACAACTAATTAATGTATTATAAACAGTGTAAAGGGATTTGTAAAAAATATTTTTAAAACATTGTAGATAGGAACAAGACTTTAGGCTTTCCCAGTAGACTAATCCACAGAACGAGATCCGTTGAAAGAGAGACCATTTTAGCAAAATTATGTTCTTATGTTCGGTATAGAGAATTTGTTGTTCACAGTAAAACGAAGAGTATGTGATTTTGAACTGCACCGTACAAACAGATCATTTTAAAAGGGCGAACATTCGTTATGAAACAGTTTGAACATTTGAACCCCTGTACGGTATAATTCTTTGTTCAAGAGGGAGCGTTCGAAACTTTTTAAACAATCAAACAAACCGTGTGGTCAAGATGACCTGAACCGTTAAAAACTCTGACAGCCCGTTTCTGTTGTCTAGATGATTTATCCAAGATTTTCGTGTCATATCTATACGCCATACCAAGCAACAAAATTAAAATAATCCGAATAAACTCAGAAGTTGTTAAGTCCATAGTACTTCCTATGTTATAACAAGATTTAAGTCGGTTGAATGTAACTTATCAAAAAACATTGCTCAACTATAGCGGGCCGTGAAAACGATTATTGTCAGGTTTTTCTTCGCTTATTGAAAAAGTGTTTTCTAAATCTCCAGATCCTTTTCGTTTAATGTTGTGACCATTGGAAGAATGATGAGAGGTTCGAACAGCAACGCCACGTTTGCCGATATAGTTTATGGAAGGTCTTTTACGGATGTTCCCGTCTGGGTGTGTTGTTAGAATGTGACTAATCGAAATGGTGGGTTTAAGGTGCGTTTATAATAAATGCAACTATTGAAACCGGTTACATGGAATTACATAAGTCATTATGGATAACAACATTTGCTATCCATAATATATTTTATTTGAGTGTCTCGACTTCTATATGCCTCCAATAGAAGAGGTTACATTGAGATGAGCTGTTGTTCTATCTTTCAATACCATACTGACATGTTTCGAGTTCCATGTCATCATAAGATCCGTTTTATGTGTGGTTGGGGAGAGGGATGTCATTTCTTCTTTGTTTTTTTAATGACTGCTCATTTGTGAGGAAATCTGGACGAAACTTTCGTTTAGTTCAAGATATCGAATAGATACAATAACTATTGTTTGCACCAAGGTGTTTATAATGTGAAAGTTTGTGTGATGTGTAAGTAATATGATAATGTACACTTTAAATTCCGCGGCATTATGTTAAATACACTTTCACAGAACAATGAATCGCCTTAGTTATTACATTTTGATAGCCCACGAAGACCTAATATATAAGACCTGAAGGCATAAATGGCAAATATATTGCTCGTAAATTCTAAGTAAGCTCAATAATTCCTTATACCTAAACAGGTTTTGCCATTCATGGCAAAGAGATTTATTTTAAATTGATTTTGAGTCCAACTGGTCGTCGTCGTGATACCTGTTTTAGACGGCCACAAGACGGTACAAGACGGCTAGCATTTATTTGCCTTAACTTTACTATTTGAAAAGGCTTTGTAGTTACGTCTATAGGCGTTTATTAGAAACACGTCACTGACATACGCTTCTATGCTTGTGAAAATAATATTCTGTGAGATAAAAGTTTCAAAACAGTACAATATCAGCATCAAGAAAAATAAGCGTAAGCTCCCATTTACTATAATGTTAAAGTCGCTGTGTTTCTGAACCATTGGTGTCACAGTCGATATTTAAATTAGACCGTTCTCCGTAAAGCTGGCTTTTGGATGAATAAAATACGGATATATAACTATAAAAATTGTGAAATCTGATCGAAAATCGCTGATCTTGTCCTTTAATATGAAACACCAAGTTGGCCGCACTCTCTACGGTTGATTGATTGATTGGTTGACAGGAGTGACGAACATAATCGTCATACAAGGTATAGTGTGAACTTTGTGAGATCATAATTTACTTTCAGAAGGCCTCCGGCCTACGACAACAGAGGGTGTGCGAATTTAAGAGTTACTTATCAAAATTTGTACTTATATTTAATCACTGTATTACTGTAGCCTTTATGCCCATAGAACTAATCAATTGCTCGAATCTAATATGAAATATAAGCAACACATTAACTATTTTAAAATATATATATATGGAGGCAAGCAAAGTTGTCTTTCTCTACATTAATACAAAAATATATATATTTTTTTCAGGAGTAATCACACTGGCACAGGGATATCGACTAATTAAAGCCGAGAAATTATCAAAAATATATATAAATATATACGGGTTTATTTAGATTTCTCTGTAAATGTATTCCACAATTTTAAGAAGTTTCTCCCCAGTTTGGCCAAACCATGAAAAGGCAAAGACGTTATCATGAATAAATACTATTGAAGTCAACCTTAAATACATTTCAAAAAATAAATCTATTTAACTTTCTCTTAAGTAAAAGTAACGCTTACACTTGCTGGTAACAAAATTTAGTTGGAAATGTTCATTTGTTTAGACGAGACTTTACCAAAGACGCTTTGATCAGATGAAATCAGAGACACTGACTGGAAGTACAATTAAGTTGTCAATACACATTGGAAGATTACGTCGTCATTTTCAAAGCAGTAGTCAAGAACTCCGGTTCGATTTGTATCAACTGCGATTTTTTTACCTAACTTACTTTTAAAGTCGCACACACACCCAAAAATCAGCTATTTTGTATTATCACAGAATCACTTGATTTATATATTTTTCTGGAGAATTAAAAGTTAGAGGCTTTCCGGTAATTCTATGCACTCCCAGATGTGTAGGTTTTATAATATTAAAAAATGAAATAAAAAATTCTGCTAGAATGTTTAAACGAGCATATTGTAATGAGGATGTGGTAGTTAGTTTGCTGTTACATTTGGACCACGCTTTGAGGTATCGACGTAACTTCAAGTCAATTAATCATACAAGTAAGCAAACGGTCATAAGCAAGGTGGGTGGGAGCTTCCTGTGCACTGGTGCTCTCTGAGTTGTACGGCATCAGGAAGACTATTTACTGTAGTGTAGTGTTTTCGTCCAGTATTTTAATTAATGTATTGTGGTGTCTTCTTTACTGCCAGTGTCGTTAAGGGTAGTTTTCTCCACCGATTGGGCTGGTACGCCCTCATATGAGTGGAATAACCTTAATAACAGCTTAACCCAATCAAGTAAACAAACAAAAGACGATAAACCAGCATGGACAATGCAATTTGCCCTACCCAACCAGCCGGTAGTCACGTAAAATCTATGAGTTAGTTGAAATACCGGGTTGGAATGTCATCAAGTGACATAGGATAACGCACTTACACAGATAGACTTTTGGCGTTGATCCAATTTCATAAAAGTTTATGGCTGAGTTTTGCTACAATGCAGGTTTATGTGAAAGGTAATTGGATCTTCAATTAAATGGATAGAATTCTAAAGTTGTGCTGAAAGCAAAACTTCTTAACATGTTTTCATTTGGCGATAATAATCCGCCTTGGTCACGTAAATAACAAGTCTAAATCAAAACAAGTCAGTTTACCATATTATCTATTTACCTGCCATTCAAAATACTTGTTCAATAGCTGTAACAAAACGGTGTGTATGCCTATAATTATATGATAGCCGCTGATTCATTAGCGTGACATTGATGGTGCTCTGGACACCGCCATCTGTGATACTGAGAACACACTGCTTGGCGAATTAAACCACAAATAACAATTGAAAATGCAAGAGGCGAGAGTTGCGAAGGAGATGAGGGTATATGACACCGTGGAAACCGGTTTAACAGAACTGAAAATAACTTCAAGCTAGTTGGCGTATTTATTTCCAGTGCAAGGTTCTTCGGCTTCTTAAAAATAAAATTATCAGTAACGAACTTGAAGTAACCGCAACAGTATTGAACAATACTACTGCGGAGACTAACAATAACTACACGGCATCCAGATTGCAGTCTGAGTCTGACATACGCAACAAATCCACGGAAACTTCCCAGTTACATGAGATGATAAGGTGCTTCAGGTTTAATCGGGGCAACCATCAAGCCGACTGCAGGTAAGCTTTCGCGTGTGGCGATGAAGATACCGATATAAGGCGTAAATAAGGTTTATACGACAATTCTACAGAGATGACCTCCGAATCTTGATATTTAAAAACTATAGATCATCGATCCTCCTCTTACGATATATACCACGAGATTTCAAATTCGATTCTACTTGGGTGTGCATGAGGGTATTTTAGTGTGTGATTCTGTTCTGGTGGTCTTCTTTGATACACAAGTTAACACCACATTGCTAAAGTGAATACCTTAACTCAGCCAGGGAGCGTCTTCGTGAAATCTGCATGCGTTTATGATCCTTTATTAAACCACGGATAGACTTTGTTGTTAGATCTTTCGTTTTCAATCTTGACACAAGGACGAAATTTTACAGCTCATTTAGAAAATGTTGTGACAATTTGCAGAAACATTTAATGTATTGACATTGCTGAGTTTTTCATGAGTCACTACTGTACCCTGTAGTGCTTTGTTTCTGCCCTACTAAAACCCTTTTCCGTAACTAAGGATCTCTTAATAATCTGGCAAAAAAACTATGTACCACTTATTACGAACGTATCTCATGTTTCGCGCATCTGACTCACCAAGTTGTACCATCATATCCCCATAATTGTCTGAAGCTTTCGAACGTTAAAGACATGGTTCACACTACCAGAAATTGAGCTTAGCGAAATACAGTAACAATGTTGGGGTCAAAAGTGATTGAACCAGCTATCCAAGTTTCATAATTTGCTAATAATTCATTTCAAGCTTTCTTATGAAGAATTTGTCCTGGAAGTATATTTTATATTCAGATGACCATTTATAGTAAATAAACTTATAAAATTCCAGCAAACTTGAAATCGGCAAAACCTCATTATTATGGAACTTAACATGTGATTATTTCAAAATGTGATGCCTTCTTTGAAACAATCCTCACAACACATAGCACAGAGGTCTGTTGTTTTTTTTTGGAGAACCACACAAAGACCTTACACAGCAAATGTGAAGTGTATGTTCCCGTCGTTCTGTGATGAATGAAGAAGTTGTTACGGAGAATAGAAAAGTAATGGGAAGAATTTGTGTCTACCTCAAGAACATATCGGTTTATAAACCATGTTCGATTATGTTGTTGGGACGGTAGGTCTTTACATGTCAGACATTAAGACTGTTTCCAGAGAACGGTCAATTGAGCTAAGATCCTCAAGTCCTTATAAACAAACTAAGTTAACACAACTGGAATTCTGTATTGATTTGAAATGACGATAGTGATCTCCAGTAAACACGATCGAAAATATGAGACACGTTTGGAGTTGCAGACTAGCTGATTACGTTCGGCAGAAGATCGATATCCAACCAACCAACTTTTAAACGTTTGTCCTATCCCTTAGACCAAGCAAACAACTCACTAATGCTTATAGAAAAAAATTGCCTGAAATGAGAGTTTGGTTCAGCTTCCCCAGAATTGGATATCTATTAAAAAGAACGAAACTAAAAAATAATACCATTATATATTGTTACATCTTCAAATATCAATGATAAAACTAGTTGTCAGGTTATGTGTACCTAAATCTTAATGACTGACTACAGCATTATGCGAATTATATACTGTTCTCCATTACATTAATTGTGTGATATCTGCGTCACTTCAGCATTTTATCCTCTGCGGTCAATCGTTTTACTGATGGTCAATTCAGCATATCGTCAGATTACCTGACTTATATATAGACTCCATGGTGTCACATCAGTCAGGGAAGATCCGATCTGACCAGGTCTTTCGTACCAGGGGAATAAGTCTAGACCAACAGGGTGTGATCTCTAGGACCAGAACATAAGTAATTAAGAAGTAAAGTTGGAATAACTGAATGACTGAAGCCTTCTTGGATTAACATATGTCCGATGTTTGATAAAATGTAATGATATATTACTTGTTTGTTTGTTATTACAATTTTTAAATCATTGAGTTTGCAAGAATCCGACTGCATCTAGTTACATGTTTCACACGAGGGTATATTTACATGTTTCAATGCTAGTGTCAATAGGAGACCATCTTGGATCCTCGTAGGTATCAATAAGACAGTGTGATCGTTTGTTTTTTCCTCTGAAATGTGAGACATGCCTCTGGACTTGATTGGACATGAATTTGTGAGTTTGTCTCCTTATACTCAACGATACCATACCTTTGATCGTCTTCGCAAGTCTTTGAATGATTGAGTTCATGGTGCACGCAGTTCATGAAAAATATTGATTTTCAGACTGAATCTCAGACACATTATTTACATGAAATTCATTTAATAAACATTAGAGAAAGATTTTAAACGGGAAAAAATACAGACTCTCCGACTTCCCAAACTGAGATATCAAATGGCACCGATTTTATCGCAGAGTTGATACCTTGGCTCAGAACATTAAATAAATAATTTTACGGGGGGAAAACGATTGAGAAAAATAATCTATTTTCGATTAAGGCTAAACAGTTTAAAACTCAATGAAACTGTGATTAAGGACATATTGTCTAAAGTTATGAGAGAAG
>JAVFBZ010197970.1:0-11054 GCA_032466195.1 Katharina tunicata | reverse complement strand
CCCCCCCCCCCCCCCCCCCCCCCCCCCCCCCCCCCCCCCCCCCCCCCCCCCCCCCCAGTGGGTCTGGGTCTGGTCTGGTCTGGTCTTAAGTTTAAGGTGATTTATTTTCCGTTTTAATATGTGCTATTTTAATCTTACCTGCTTAAATTTTACTCTAAATTTTTTTTATTCTGTACACTCTAGAACCATTACAATTTCGGGAATAAATTTTAATTAACTTATTTGGTTGGTATTTCACCTGTAATTGTCTGTTAATTGTATTTTTTGGTTTTACAGCTGAAAATTCCAAAGGACCAGACACTGGATAAAAAAAACCATACTGCAGCAAAAGGCTTCTGTCAGCACCAAGTTGCTGTTCTTTGTCAACTAAGCCACTATCAAACACTTAATATCTGCAGAGTTCCAGAAATAGTATCCTCCACATCAGCTCCACAAAAGTGGCACATTCCCCCAAGAACCCATGGATTTGCTGCCCGGCCTCTTAGTGATGTGACCTTTATAAAGCCTTCAGTACCAGTTACTGAGAGTGAGTCCACATACAACAAGAAAATACAAAAGGAATGTGGAGTAAAGAGCAAGCTCTATAACCCAATAAACATTCCATTAAAAGATGTTGAAATCTCCTCTAAACTTCTGCCTATGCTTCAAACAAATTATCAGTCTACACACTGGTGTAAGCTATGGAGCAGGGAAACAGACATTCCCCTCGTAGAGAGCGACTTTGGGCTGGTCCCTAAAGGTTCACTTCTCTCATATCAGGAAAAGCTTCGAGATCAGCAGAACACAACTGAAGACTTTCCCCCATTTAATCTGCCAACTATTACATTTCATAAGAATATTTTTCCTATACAGATGACTTTGTCAATAATATTTTCATCGTTACTAGTAACACCAACAGAGAGCAGTCAATTCGAGAGAGACACTAACTAGACAGCAAAGTAAGTGTACAGAATGGCACAACTTGAGGAAAAATAGAACAACTTCTTCTGTTTTCAAAACCATAACTGGACGAAGAGGAAAATTTGAAGAATTGGCTGCAGAGCTGCTCAAGAGAAAAAATATAACAACAGAAGCAATGGCATTTGGAATTTCACATGAAGAGTAAGCTGCCAATCAATACTCTGTTCTATTTAATGTGAAAATTGTTGATGTTCGGTTTACTATCAATCCAACAGCATTCCATTTATGTTGCAGTCCCGACAGAGTTGTATTTGACACTCAGAAGCAGCCTAATGTAGTTTTATTGGAAGTCAAGTGTACGAAAAAAGCATTAAATGAACTGGCATTTTTGAAAACTTCAAGCAGTGGATATGAATTACAGAAGAGCCATAAATATTTTGAACAGTGTATGGGTCAGATGGGCTTAACAGGTTGTTCTTGGTGTGACTTTTTTTGTTTTGAGTGAAGATAAATACCACAAAGAGAGAATTTATTTTGATGACAAATTTTTCAACGACATGAAAATAAAAATAGATGAGTTTTATTTTGAGCAATTTTTACAAACTCTATCTGAATGTCAGTGAGGGAAATCATGAAATCTCTAGCGATAGGTTAACCCTGATCAATCATTAAACCTTCATTCTATTTACCCGGTTCAATTTAACTACATTGCTCGAGTACATAAAGGTAAACCAAATCAAATGTTGGGCTATTAGAGGTTTGCTTTATTTATACTTTAAATGTTAACCATTGTTTTTGTTTGTTTGATTGGGATTTTGCGCCGTACATTAGGTTATTTCACTCATGGCGTGCAAGCCTAGTTGGTGAAAGTAACTATTTAACTGACAACACACAAGACATTCAGAGGAGGAAAAAACAGGACAGTACAAAAAATCTGCTCTCATGTGTGCTTGGAGAACACCAGGGCTGGTTGAAGCTCCCGCCAACCACACGCTACAAGTCATTAGGTTAACTTTGTAACAGTGCTATAAAAACAACAAGAATGACTTAAGAAAACTATTACTTATATACTTATATGCAAATATATATTACAGATAACCAGGATCATATGTAGCACCTGCTAATAAGAACAAAGTTATTTTTAAGTAATAATATTTTTTTGTTTAATTCCATAATTCTTTATGTTTGTAACATGATCAACTTGGTTAAGTTGTAAATTGAATACAGCAATGAGAATGATTTCCCTTTGTACAATAAATGAAACTTTATTCAGTTGAGTTTACAAGCTGAAATGGTACACACAGGTTTCCAAGACTTTCCATATACAAGTTTCTCACAATGAACAACAATTATATCAGTAATGACTGTAATTTGTGGCTCCCATGGCAACGTTTCAAAATTTGGTATACTCTGATACAGACTGTGAACCAGATTATAAGTTAAATTGCCTCACACAGGGTACTTACAGGACAACTAATATTCAATTATAAAAATAATTGCTCTGCAAGGTAAATGGAAAACTGCAACGAGAAGTCCAACCGAGAAATACATGTATTGTTGATTCCCACTAATAAATTTCCCACAAATCTTACATAGCACTCACAATGCTACATATTGGAATTACAGCCTTTCAGTCCTGTGTTAAAATGTTTTCCGACATAACCTTGAAATCGGTCCTCTAAAATGTTCATGATAACTAGCATTTGGCTTTGCATATCCACTCTTTATGATACCTCGTACACTGAGAAGTGTACAGCCGAGCCGATGGGATTAAGCGAGTCACACTCACCTCAGCTCTTGTTTATATTATTTTTTAATGAAGTGTATTATTGCATTGTTTCTTTTGAATAATATAGTTTTCATCAATAAATCAATTTGATTGTGCTCTCTATAAATACTGTGATTCTGTTATTTAATCAGCAATTTTAAAAAGAAATGGAGTAATTGATTCTACAACTGGTAAGGGCCTCTATTTACATTGCTTGGTGGCTTTAGTTTTACAGTCCTTGCCTTGGGTCAAAGCAAGGGGGGACCTCAATCAATCCTATAGCTGGTATGTATTTTAAAACAGGTCACCACAAAAATTAGTTAGTAAACAACACACACTCCACATTTGATTCACGTTACCAGCCAGAGTTAATGGTATTACCTTATCAAAAATATGGTAACATTTAACCCTTCGTATAGCTCTCTCAACATGGATTCTGACACTAGCTATTGACTGGGTAGCTGAAACCTCGGTAGAACTAAACTGTGGATGTTTGCCTGTTAAAAAAGGTGGGATAACTAATTTTGCCCCAATGGGTTCTAAAAAATCTTGAATGACAAAGCCCTTATCGACCATAACTTCATCATTTAATTCAATTAGGTCAAGAATTCCTGATATTTTAGTTATAGCCTTATCTGATAATGAACCTAGAAAGACACTTGATACAAATATAACAGCCCGTGATGGAGAAATACCAATTAATGATTTCATTGTGGTATGACTTTTATAATGTGAATAGAATTCGGAGTTCAGAACCAAACTGGATGGCGTTTGTGTTCTGATTTCAGTACAGTCTAGGATTACTTGTGTATTAGGATAATTCTCTTTAAATATTTCTGGCATGTTGTTCTGTACTTGCTCTTTACTTGGCCACAGAGGCTGAGATCCCAGTACAAAATACAAGTAGTTTATTCAGGTTAACACAAGTCGACTCACAGTTGAAACTGAAATACTATATTGATCGGCTAATTCTTGATCAAATGAACCGAGCCTTAATTTTCTTAACACCAACAAAAACTGGTCAACAAGAGCAATTTCTTGATTTGGAAAAGATACTCTGGAGCTTTTGGATTTGCCACAAAATAAGCGTCTATGTTGCGTGTATCTTGTCATACATGTAGCAGTATGAGTTGGTTCAATACACCGATAGAATGACATCAACATGTTGTAATCTCAAAATCCGGTGTAGAATTGCACAAGTTGGGGGTCCTTTGAAAGTCGACTGTATAGGGATTGGTCATTCTTTAGGAAATTAACCTCTTTAGATAAATGATTAATTTCTTCCAAAGCTGCATTCAGCTGGCTGTTGACATCCATAGGAGAAAGATGGTAATCAGGATCAAAGCTTGGAATAGATACTATCTCCCTATCTGTTCTGTTGTGAACAAAGGTACTGCTACATGGAATTTGATATTCTGATTTTTCTTTGCAAACAACAGTGTTTCTGAAATAAAATAAAATATTTAATTATATTCTGAGCTATACTTTGGCTAAAGTGAACAAGGCACTAATTAAATAAGAAGTAAAGTACATTTTTTAATCAAGCATCAGATGCGGACAGTAACTTTTTATTTTAAATAACCCACTTCTATATCTTTTCAGTTGATTGCTTACCTTTTTTTTTGAGGACAGCGGTATTTGTTAGACTTCCGAGGAAATGTTGTTGGAATAGACCCTGGTTGTAGTTTTCGTCTTGTAGAGTATCCATTAGATACAAAATCTGTCGGCTTGAAGTGCTCTGAACAAACAGCTGTTGTTTCAGTCACATTACTTAGTAAAAAAAAGGATTAGAATTATCTTTAGATTTAACCCTATTCACTATGCATGCATATTTGTAGCAGCCTACTAAGATGCTAAGACTGTTTTCAAGCAATGAATTCAAATCTCAACTGAATATACTTTTTAACTTGTGATAGAACAACACTGATTAACTGATAGTATGAGAACATTAGGGTGGCATGATATCCTAGTAACAATAGAATGACACTATGAAACCGTTTTTTAAATTGTGATGTTAGAATGACGCCATAGGCATAACACATAAAAGTAACATTAACAATAAATTTATCATATAAAAAAAAGTGTTGAACAAAAAAACTTGGACTCGATGCAGTCTCTGAAAAAGGCCTACAACAACAACAACATAGGGTTTTTTGACACAAATAGAATACAAATCTCTCCTACAAATAAAATCGTTTTCCAGAACACAAACTTTATAAGTTTCCCATTTAATTAAACATATTCTGATGATGGAAAATAAAAGTTATGTCTATGGACAGCAAGAAAATTACAGACGTTGTTGGTGTTGTATATATTGATCTTAATTGGCTTGATATCCTCTGAATTGCACTAACATTAAATTTTTTTCCGGGATCACGGCGAATATTTACTATCCACTTTCTTCTGATGTACGCTTGCCTTGGGAAAACGTGA
Source organism: Katharina tunicata (assembly GCA_032466195.1). NCBI lineage: Eukaryota > Metazoa > Mollusca > Polyplacophora > Chitonida > Mopaliidae > Katharina > Katharina tunicata. The sequence goes on along the minus strand of JAVFBZ010197970.1, from coordinate 5,953 downwards.
AATGAAACCGTACTATTATTTCTTGAAGAATTCATACACATGGGAACACAGCAGTGCACCGTTTCAAATTGACCGCTGTCTGGCAACTGAGAGCAGATAGCCTCGCTTTGAGTCTAACATGGCGCTTGCATGAAAATCGTCTATTGCAGTCCTCATACATTCGTCGTCAGGTAAAGATTGATTAGAATAACATACAGCTAGAATATAGAACGAATTTTAATTTAATATTATAAAATTTATAATTTCCCGATGTAAAGGAATTTAAATCTGCAATTTTCAGTTACAAAAAATGTTGTAGTGACATGCCATCATCAGTGATAGTTTTTAATTTTGGATAAAAATGGCCCAATCATAAATTTACTGTACATTTAAATTTCAGAGGAAACCTCAGAAGAATTACCCATGCCATCTGCTAGTAAGCAACCGAGAATTGACAATTGTATTGACGACAGTGCCAGGAAGGCCTACACAAAACTGATGAAAACAGCATACCAGTTAGCAGTGCATTCTATGACATCCACAGACTTCAAAGTTTTGGTTAATTGCCAAAAAGAAAATGGTGTCTCATTAATTGAGGGAAAGGATAATAAAAAGGTAGCCAGAGACCTGGTGTACTGCCTGGCGGATGTTATTAAGGAAAAATTGGCAGTGATTCTCAACACAAAAAAGGTATTTTCATCACTCTCGGATGGCAGTCATGCTAGAAAATCTGGGGCAGACAAGGAGCTGATTTTTGTTCGGGTGGAGCAAAACGAAATCCCAATATACTTCTGTATGGGCATAGAATGACAAGGCATTTAGCTGTATTGACGAAAATATTTATCAGAATGGATTGGCCTCTGCTACAGCCGACGGTGCTTCCATCAACTTTGGTAGATTTCAAGGTTACCTAGTCCAAATGGCCACAGATAGACCATGGTTAATCCAACTCCATTGCATTAATCACTGTGCAGAGTTGGCTGCCAAATCTGTATTTGAGAAAAATCGACATTTTATAGATATAGATGATCTTTATGAGGCCATTCGTTCATTGCTGAAGAATTCTGGCAGATTGAAATGGGAACGTTGTCCTGGTCTCTGAGAATGATGGGGAAAAATTTGCAGAAAGGAAAATTCCATATGCAGGACATGTACTAAAAAAAAAGAAGGAAAGCATTGCTTTCGTTACATTGAGGCATTCTGTGACCCACACAGAAGGTATCGCAGAGAAACAAAAAAACTTAAAAAGCACTGTTATTCCTGAACTAAAAACAAAGTACCTGGGAAGATTAACCTCATTTGATGACCCCATTGTTAAAGCAATGCTTGTAGTTGATCCCAAACTGTGGGACTCCAGTAGCAAACAATATGGTGATCAGGAACTGTTACTACTGGCAGACTATTTTGATGCTAGTTTAGGTCTCTTGAATTTGAAAGGAACAAACTTATAGGTGAAAGGCATCAGTTCAAAAGACTTGTTTTAAACTGGTATCCCAAACATGATGTTTATTCTTTATAGCCAAATATCTTTAAGTTCAGAAAAACTGAATTTCCCAACTTGTGTGCCTTAGTGTCACTCATAATGTCAATCAGTGTATCCAATTCTTCTGTAGAGAGGGGCTTCAGCGCACTTTCCGTTATTCTTGATAACCGACGCCTGAAATTAAGTCACAAAAGCCCAGAGGCGCTGCTGGTTGTGAAGATTAATCATTTTTCATGGACTGATACAGATAGACTGTCGATAATAGAAACAGCTGTTGACATGTATCTTAGTAAGCGGAGACATCTTCGGATGTGTGGGTTTTCTGAGACAGTCCCAAGAACAGAGCCAGATGATCTTGAGGAAAAAGATTTTGATGAGGAGGACTTGGGGAATTTCACCGACACTGAAACGTCGGAATCTTCAAATTCAGACTCTGAGTGAATGAAGAAAACGAAAGTTATGTTGTGCTACACAGTAGCATATAGGAACATTGAAATGAATGGTTATTTGTTGAAGACAACAGGTTCCTGAAATGGTTGTTCCAAATAAAGACAAAAGTCAATACAGTCAGAGAATAATAAACTTTTATTCATTCTTTCAATACAAGTACATGTATATTCATTCATAATTTAGACAGAGAATTTAACAGTGAAAACCGTTGAATAATTTAAATTTATTCTGAAATCTAGTAGCTCGCCTTGATGATTTAAGGGGAGCAGTTTTCAGGTGTGCGATAGCTCCCCTATTGTCCCTCCAGGGGGGGTTTGTTTAGCTCGCCTGCTATTTTGCTCACGGCGAAGACTGGAACCTTTTATCTTTAATAAAATGAGGTAGGGACAAATTCATTTTTTTAAAAACGTTTTCTCGATAGTGTGTGTGTTGCAAACATAATAAACATGCATAATGCAGGCCTGGAAATAAGCGCCCCGACACGGACATTGACCGGCACCAAACACGCTAGTAACCGACACGTCAAATTGGTAGCCTGTCATTCTGTTCGGCACTAATTTCTGATATTAACTTTGAGTTGTAGTACTTAAAGAATCATATTTACTTAGTACATCGCCTTATATGACCATCCGAAAAGAAAAAAGTACCTTACAGCGCATGGTAAACGTTTGAATTCAGATGGAAGTTTACAAACTACGGGAGCCATATTGCTTACATGTATTAAATCAGAAAAAGTATGAGTTACGCGCAGCCAATGAAAAGTTATTATTCACAAAATTTTGCTTTCGGTACCGCGACAGTGGCCAGCTTTTTATCATTGATTCCCGATACTGTGGAAGTGTCATCCGTTTTTAAACATAACAGCATAACAAACCATCTTAATTGTCCATTACGAGAGAAAAAAAGAATGACGGGGACACCCAAAGTGGCTTGTCGGAGGAAAGTTGCTGAAAATTTTTTTTAAATTGGCTTCAAAAACGATTTTAAATTGATAAGTCTAATCAGATTTACAATTTCCTAATTGGCTAATCGTTCAAATTGGCTAAAAAGTGATCATCAGTCAGACTCAGTAGGCTACACGTACGACTGGTGACCTAAAAAAAAAGTAGGCCCTCTTGCTTCATAGACTTAGAGGATAACTTTTTGACAGGTGCTTTCCTTAAAATGCCTGGCAAAACTTGTTTCAGGACCTTTTGTCAGGCAGCCTGCAAATAATTATTTCCAGGACTGTAATGGTAAATTTTTAAGAACATATTTTATTTACTATCCAATACTTACAAGCTTTCGAAGTTGGGAACCGAATTGTCAGAAAATATGAAACATACTCTTATTTATTATCAATTGTACGATCGAGACAACCATTAACAACTATTCTGATTCAGAAGCAAAATTAAAAAATTCGGAACATCAGTTAGTGGTTGGACTAAATTTGCTGGTGCGAGCAATATTGACACTTTTTTTTAGTGATTCTGTTTTAGTGTTTTGGTTTTACTTATAATATTTCTGTATTTTCAACATGTTTTACTTTTAAATTTTAGACAAAAGATAACCGAACATTGAGTGAAAGTTAAAAACTAGAATTGAGCTGCAAAAGAGCTGACCATGCAGCAGAATCAGTTCATTAGCGAAAAACAACCATTTTTTAAGCCATTATCTAATACATCTACAGATAATGGGAACAGCTTCTTCAGTTTTGAGGTAAGTTTTTATTTAATTAAAGTACCGGTATGTTATTTATACTGGCATCACTTTATTTTGTACCTAGGCCTACTACCTACCCTAAATGCTAGACAAATTTGACCCCCTTACAACTTATAAAACTACAATTTATGCAAAGTGTAGATATGCAATTTTGAAATTTTTATGAAGTTCAGACTTTAAATTACCAGAAAATGTAAGTTTAAGTTTCAAATACACACATTCAATTCATTACTTAAAGTTTGTGCCCTTAGAGGTCAAATTTGTTGAGGATTTAGGGTACAAGGAAGTAGGACAGTAATAGTTAAATTTGTAGAGCGATACTAACAGGGCATGTGTCATAATTTTGGTCTCTTGTTGTCTTTTTTTGGTTTATTACTAATACAATTCATTTTTGTTAACAAGCCCTGTGACTTTTAATCAATTAATAAAATACTGAAAATTTACTTCACAGACTATGCTCAAGCTTAAGCTGAGAGGTAGGCGTTTGGCGGTATGCAGTTTAATATACATACAGATTAACTTTAACATATTTAGTCAAATTGTTTTGTTCCCATTTGTCAACAGCAAGCCAAAGATATATAGCAAAATATAAGTGTTATTCAGATGCACAGTGTATAAACAATAACTTTACTCTGGGACAGTCACAGTACTCACAGGATAAAGCTATCCCCCAGCTAAACAAGGAAATTGGTTTTGCAAAGCCGAATTTTCTTTCAGGAGATCAGAGCTAGTTCAAAGAATGTGTTCATAGATGATACCTAACCTTACTTTTTTTCTTTTACAGTCTCCATCAAACAGGACAAAAATGGTGGAATCTACGTATCAGTTCAATATGGGTATAACGATTAATGTTATAATTTTCACAGAGCACCATTAACCATATATTTATATGTTTTTGAATAAGAAGTTTGATATAAATATATCAGTAAATATTTTACTTGTTGACTTATGTTTAGTCAAGTTTAATGTTTTAAAAAATTTTAAAATATGTGATTAAAATAAAAAAAGGCCAAACTGAATTATTCAGAGTTAGTTGAAGAATCAAATGAATGTAATGTTGTAAAAAAAATGACCACGAGATGATTTTGATATTTATGTTTTTTTAGCTTCAGAAAATTTTGGGCAAAACACAAATTCTTACCAAAGAAGCAACCTAACTCAGGAACAAAATGAAGGTGCAGGGCGCCTTTCTTCTCTTCATGCAAAACTTCACCAGGAAGCTGACAAGATCAGAAGATGGAAGACTCAGACTGAAATGGAACTTAAGAAAAAGGTTTATATTTGCTGAAACATGTTTCTTCCTTGGGAACAATCGTTATTTAGAAATGTTAATTTACAGATTATGTTTCACTTAAGACTTAGTACATGTGTGACATCTTTGTGCAAAAAAGATGATATCCATACCAGAGATTTGTTAATATCACTTGTATCTTACTATCCCCACGCACCACAGGGTTGAGGAGGGAATAAAGCATTCTGCTTTTAATAACCACATACTTTTATGAAAATGTCTTGAAGTTCCAATTTCAATTCATGGAGTTAAGGTCATTATTGTTATTTTTAGAAAACATTTGTCATCACTAATGATTTTGTCCCTGGGCCAATTTTAATTTTTACAAAATTGTTTTGAACAAGTCTGAATTTCAGGGTCCTGGGGTCACGGTTACAGTCATTATAACCCTTTTTAGAAAGTTTGTTACCAATTTAGCGATTGTGTTCTTAGGCTGATTTTTAGAAAACTTCACCCACATGTCCAAAATGGAATATCTCAAACGTGTAAAATTTCTAGGTCTGGGATCAAGGTCATTATTGACGAGTGGAAAGCTTGGGAAATGTGCAAAAACATTCTCGTTGTTGCTTGCAATTATCTGCAAGATTAATTATGGTAAACATTTCAAAAAGCTTTTCTAAGGATTTGCGGATTTAGTTTGTATATAGCCTTTCAGTCTCTATATGTTTTTATTTTATTCATTTTGATTCCAGGAGCATCAGGTTGCAGAGGCTGTTCAAACTATTGAATCTCTTCGCAAGTCTATTTTGGAGCTTCAGGTAAGACTGATGTCATGCTATGTCATCTTTCACTTTAAACAGCAATTTGGGTACCTGTACTATTGACCCAATTATATGTATTATAGTATGTACAAACCATGTTCAAGCCTTTTTTTAGTCTGTAAATACAGTCTAGTCAAAATTGTTAACTGCACAGATTATTTACTTCAAAACTCATCTCATGTGTTAGTTTGAGCTCTTTACAATTGTATCCAAAATGGCTAAGCCTCTATCGCAGAGACCTATCATAGCGTACAAGAAGAACAAATCTCTCAAGGACCTCTTGGTTAA
>JAVFBZ010197959.1:0-13992 GCA_032466195.1 Katharina tunicata | reverse complement strand
AACCATTCCATTGGCTGCCCAACCTCATTTCGTCATTTTTCCAAATAAGGAGATATGCACGGATAACACAAACGATCGTTTACTTTACAAACTTGGCCTATAGCCTCACACCAAACATTCATAACTGTATAACATTTAAAGGTGATAGTTATTTTCATTTCAATCTATGTCGTAGAAAATCGATATTCAACCAGTTTCTGCAGAATGTGTTCGTATCCGTTGTGGGCATTTTAGTTTTTCTTTCGTTATCACAAAACAAAAATCATTCGTAAAGATTTCATTTATTGTGATTTATGTGTCTATATAACGCAACAATATGGAACTTTTAAGTCGACAACCGTCCATATTTATCTCTCTTCCCCTTCTCCCTCTGTCTCTCTCTCTGCAAATTACAAGAGGGTTAATTAATCAGTTCATACAAACAGATGTTACCAGAGACGACGATGATTTATATAAGCCATTGACAGGTACATTGAACAGTCTGACATTTACTACACCATACTCGATAAATAAACGTGGAACCTAGACATGAAATATGACCAGTCCCAATTCTAGCATGTTAATGTTCTCTAATATAATAAAATGATTACTCACATATTCAATAAATGTCACAGTGTACATATTAAAAGCGAAATCAATCGATTCTGGAAACAAAACAAACAACACGACGTTTTTCTATTCGCTGCCAACTCTCCTGATATTCATACAGTTAAATAATACTATACAATTAAATAAAGTAATATCCCAACTGCATAAACCTTAAGATATGTTTCTGAAAATGTGAAAAATAAACTTTAACGATTGATGAAGAAACTATCCCGACTCGACTTGAGTTTTGTTCAATGCATTTTCTCCTGTTGCGTTATTTTACAAATTAACAGAGTATTAACTTAGCCTTCTTAGATATTTTTTCGGATATGAAGCATGTTGCTTAACATTCTAAAATGTCCATTTATTTAAATTATCTGTCATATTACAGGTTTTGGTTTGTCACTTAAACTATGTGAATTCCAACATAAATCATTCGCCTTGGATAAGCGATGTGTTTGGATTATCATCTTGACATTTAAGTTAAACCTTTTTTCTCACAAATGATGGATAGCTTGAGTTGAATATCCCTTGTCTCACCAGAAACATATTATTATTAACGTATGTCGTTCAAATTGAAAAGAGGAATAAAAAGCTACAATATGGTTACACTTAATGTCCAACTCAAAAGGAACCCTGGACTACTCATCACTTAGGAGGGGGGTCTGGCATTAGAACTTATTTAGCTGCTCACATAGTTACTAGTACACCAGGCCGATAGCCCGGTGTGCCAATTTTTGTACATGTTGTCTCCTTAGAGCAATGTTTTGCATGGCAGACAGCTTTTTGCAGGTCACATATTAAGGTCATATTCTGCAGGGGTATGTTGTTTGTTTGGAAACTTTTCGACGAAATAATTTGTAATTGGTTTCAAGTTGTAACGGAAGTTCTTGAAGTTCATCCAACCCGAAGGATGCGCATCACCAATTGAATTTGACTTTACATATACAACGTGCATTACATCATTATCTTTAGATAGACTTGAATAGATGTAAAAATAAAACATTGTGAATGTGGTATAGCTTATCGTACATTGACAATCTATTTCTCAATTTGGAGTCTTGCAAAATGGCACCTACCTCCGTGATATTTTGTCAGAGGCAAATGTTTTATTTTTAACCCAAATGATGACCAAATCACATTAGCCTGATGACAAGTTTACTCCGCAATAAACAAAACACAGAAATGGTTATGTGCAACTTCGGATGATTCCAACAGATAGCAACTGGAACGCATGACAAATTTAAATAACGTTCAATCCATTTTGACTCTTGATAAATGATATTATTTCTATAATGATGGTCATATATTGACTACAATATTGGCCTAATATATCAGTACGGTTGAAAAACAGTTGGGAGTTTTCCTACATCTCAATCGATCGTCTTATACTGCTGGTCACACCATATTCTGGATTATTGATAGAACTGGAGAGAGAGTCTCTTCGCATTGATAAGGCTGGAGCATACATGTATCTGAAAATGTGATATCCACTGATTGAAACATCGCTTACAGCTCAACACGATGATGGAAATTTATATAAGCGAATGTCTGATCAGGGTATTAATTAATATATTTTAATTCTAGGTCTTGAGTGCAAATTCTGTAATCTCAAGACTGTTCTGTTTGTCACTTTATATACATAGGCCCACTTGGTGAACTTTCAACAATCGCAACTACACTCTTTGAAAACGGTGTATACATGTATATCTGCATCAATTGTAATGGACACTTTAATCAGAAGTATATATATATATACGGAGGCAAGCAAAATTTTCTTTCCCTACATTTATACAAAAATATATATGTGTTTGAAAATCAGACGTGTGACTTTTTTTCCCTGGAGTAAATGATCCAGCCCTACCAGCAGTTAACTCCCTACTCTGGGTAGATTGAAAAGCATTTCTCCGTCTTAAAGAGCTATCCAGCACATTAAAACGAGCATCAAACTGGCAGGGATTTCCATTCATTGGCCCTTCCTTGTCGACATTAAACTGTCCTTATATCTCCATTCCGCCCCAATTACACTGATAGATTGAATCTTATTAACCGTTAACGAGTCACTTAACACAAGACTTAAATTGCAACACAATTAAATAAAGCATTATATACATGTCAATTACATGAGCTGGAATGCTGGTAAAGTGAATAATTTATGTTTTGGGATTTCAACAACAAAAAACAGCGCCTTTAAGGTGTTTAAATTTAATGAAAGGAATATATGCAGCCAACATTGAGGTTTATTTATTTAATTGGCGTTTAAGCTGATATTAAAGGTATTACACCGAAGAATTTCGGCCCAAAATCGACTGAAAAGAATTAAACCGGCTTTTCTATATTTTCTAGTACATGTTTGGCCCAAAGTATAAGCTTTCCGAAAATATCAACCTCGAGAATGTGCGATATACCGTATTAAAAAAATAATAAAGTTTGTAAAATCTATAATACGGCGGTATATCGCACATTCTCGAGGTTGATATTTTCTGAAAGCTTATACTTTGGACCATGAAAGAAAATATAGAAAAACCGGTTTAATTCGTTTCAGTCGATTTTTGGACGAAATTCTGCAGTATAGTACCTTTAAGGTCTATAATGATCAGTTTCCTTTGCTGGATACATTTGTTTGTCACCATCTGAGCATGGAGATCCTTCATGCCTTGCTTTTGTCGGTTACTTTTGTAGGGTATTTTTAATGTTTACAAACTGTTAACACTGCTGTGTTGACAATTGTTAATAATAGTTAATGCTGGAACAGAAGAAGCCTTCTTGTAACAATTTGGGCCAGTTATCATGTCGTTAAAGTTATGGGTTATTGGGTTATGAAAGGCGAATGAAGAAGCCAGTGATTACCATTCCACGTGTTTAAAAGTGTGAGCTAACCCCGTATCTTCAGCGACAAGTTTGTCCGATCAGCGTGGTCCAAATAGGCCAAAACTTCACTAAACAGTTTGTGGCGGTTTTGACGTGAATTGTTCGTGTCTACAACGATTATAACTGGTAATGTATTATTTTGAAAACAGTTTTGAATTCTTTTCGACATGCTCACTTTTATACAGTTAAAAATACTTACACACCCTTCCATGGCACTTCTTTTATTCATGATCACAACACAACGTTAGCTTTGTTTTTTCGGTTTCGCAGAAGAGCATAAAGTTTTAGAAAAAGGTGCAAGGTTGTATGCTCACAACAGACGATGATTTTTTAAGAGAATTATTAATAGGGATCTATTTCAGAATGTGACAAACCAGTAAATAGTAAAGACAATCACAAAATCACAATTTAAATCCCAGACCAAATTCATTATTTCCAATAAAACTGTTATTTTGTTTGTCATTGTTTTCATCTGTGATTGTTTCTATGTGTGACACTGTTATTGGAAATGTTCGAGCTTCTTTGAACTCTTCGAAATGTTTGACAAACAATAAGATGTTTCTGCCAATCTGATTATTATATTTACTGTCTGGGATGGCCTTATGGGATCTTTCGTTATATACTATGTTATGAATACCTTGAAGTAACGTGGACACGGTTATTAATTACAGCACGTTCTGTAGACCTTGGTTTAACATTAAACTCTTAACTCCCAAGAATTTTTCATTTTCTCTGACGATGGAGACAGTGTTTCTCTGAAAGCTTAGAATAAACATTGTTAGTATGTACAAAGTGTTCTTGTCGCTAATTCTATAGTGAGTTTAATCAAACCATCCGCACAAGGATCTTTAACTCCCTACTTAATACAAACTTAATAATGTCTTCAATAAATTTACCTTCTCGTGGCAAGATTGTTGACAAAAGCTGTCCGTTTTTGCTAAATTCGTTATTTGATCGTCACATCTACTTTAGACTCCACTGGGATGTATCCACAAATGGATAAGACCTTTAACGACCAAACTGGAGTATTATATGGTGTGAATTATTTATGTTTTGTGATTTCCATAAACCCCATACTACTTAAATAAACAGACATGTAATGACGTGGGAAATAGCCGGAAATAATATAAGCTGACTATTTAACTTTTTGATTATTCCCTAGAAACTATTTGTATAATTATATCAGCACAGAGGAACATCCTTTGATGCGTTTTTTTTGTGGTAATGAGTAGGAGAATAGAATATTTACAACCCAATATAAAACTTTATGTTTAAAATATATAATGGTGCTTGCATCTTAAGTGGTGCCGTGAATATCCTGTGCTATCTACTACAAAAGAGCCATTTCTGAGTATAGTGCATTTAGCATATTGTAAAAAGAAAGAGGAACTTATATGGTAATGGGAATCCATTCGCATAATGTTACCTCAAAGTTATATTAACTTTAGAACTTTTGTATTAACATGCAAAATTAACCATGACAAATAAATCTGCCTAAAAATATCGAGCAGTAAAGATCAATTAAAACGAAGTGATCAAGAGATAAAAAAAAACAGTTATGTCCTTAACTCGTGTTGCCCTATGTGTATTAGGATTATGTAGGACGATTACTTTAGCCGATGTGCAACTTTGGGGGGCAGGAAAATGGCCAAAGCCAAGTTTATTGTTGAAATTTAACACTATTTTCAAGTTTTTATAAATAAAATAATAAATATGGGAAAACTTGCATCTCGACCTCACCTAAAATATTACGCTTTATCGCAAGTGTTAGTAATAAGATAATACATTGTGGCAAAAATAAAATGGTGTATTGTTTTAGTTAAGCGTTTTGCTCAACGAGGTTTGGCGAGAAACCGGAACGAAACCTCAAATGAAAGGCATATATATCTGTCAAGTTTCGACATTTGTCCTTACTTTTCCAATTTATGTGATAACTTTCACGCTTTTATTAAAGAATGAAGTTATAATTATAGTTATGCTTGGCTGTTTTTTGTGTTCATATTATATTAACTGTACTTACATGCGTATTTTTGCAAGTCTCACGATGTTTATTAGTGGAAATATAAATGACTGAAACAAGACAATATCTGTAATTGTTAGCAGAGTCTTAGACGTGGTTGTCAAACATGTCCATCGTTATTTGCCTATATTCAGTCGACAAATGCAGATGTATAATGATTGCGTGAATCTTGCTACACAGTTAAGTCCAACCTAAAACAGAAAACAAACAAACGCTCTTTAGTTATGTTAACATCTGTTGATGTAAACAAATTTTCGCCGATTCATATGTGGGTTGTCCCGGCCTTGCATCGGTTTCAATAGTTAACAATAACATGACGTCCAAACTACCATATTTACTCTCACACAAAAGCATTAAAGGACCAATGTATTTAACAGTTTGATGTATTAACTATTTCATCTTTATCCTGTCGCCGCATATATGTATATTGTGAACATATGATCTTCCAATGTATTTTTATTTGCACAGATCATTCGGTATTGTTACATTTACTTAGGACGAAAAACGCCTAGAAGAAAATAAACGTATCAAAAGTAAGTGTGTTTATATTTTAATCAGTAAATGCTTGGCCTAAAACATTGAAACCGTGGGTATTTGGTATGTATAATATAAAACAGCTGTTTATGCAGTTATTATTTCATCAACTTAAATGATCTGACAACAATAAATTGCAAATCTGTTTCCACCTTGTTTGTATACAAAAGTTTACTATTGTGCAAATGCTGACACGTGTTTATTTCCTGGCAGCATTAGTAACCTATCATATTGCATAAAATGAACTATACCAATAACAGACATTCGTAAAATGAAAACAGATATGTGAAAAGCATGTCAGATATGTTTATATGTTTTTACTGTATGGTCTGTTTGGCTGTGTAATAAACACAATACCATCTCGTCTGCTTAAAAGGTCACTGCCAAACCTTCTTCTCTCGTACCTTGCGGTCTGAATCATTTGCAGATGTTTTACCTGCTAGACAAAATACCACAAGCTGCGAATAGTTAGCATGCTTTAAGCATCATTTACGTGCCTCTGTGTGTTGTGGACGTACAGGGTGGGTTTGGTATCGAAAGTTCAATGCTACAAAAGCACTTTGACTATATGGCCTAGCTAAACGAAGACACCGCTTGTCTGTTAGTGAAATATAACCGTCAAACACCTAGGAAATAAACCAAAACTTCGACGAAGACGCCGCTTGTATAAGAGTGACAAAATGGAGTCCTAAACACAAAGAAAACAATGACCACCGGTTTCCCATAAATGAAATAATAACGTAATAGACCATGATGTATTTACGTGCCGAGAAAAATTCACTTGTGTAAGAAAGTCTTAAATGAAACAGTCTCATAATACCGACTATCAACAAGACGACAAAAGACACTTGATAAAAAAAATCACTGTATTCCATCACCAGTGCCTCTTACACCACTGGATTTGTGAAACGCAATATCCTTTATGAGTTTATCGACGATTATGGACCATGGCAATAGGAGTAGTACACCCACTGTAAATGGTGAATAAAAAACCCACCAACGTCCAACATACGACTCTCCCTGTTGGTAGTGACATCCAGTGGTGTATCAAAAAGATCAACTTCGGAAACTTCGACCATTTCTCAAACTGTTTCCTGATCAGTAAATCAAAATAGCTCCTACGCCTAATTAACCCATTGATGAAATGATGGTTCTAAATACATTGGTTCCCATTGTGCTAAATACACCAGACAAAGGTCCTTCAAAGAGTGGGCTATGTGCTCTTAACGGCTTACTCCAGGACAGGGTGGGACTGAGACAAAACATGAGATTGACATTGGTAGATATAATGCTGTAAAACTGTGTGAAATTTTCTTAATTTGCATCGAGCCGATAGAAAAGGTATCGTCTTTTAGCGGCATGTAGAAGTCGAAGCACTCAGATTAACATAAGATATTATTGCGCCGTAAATATACCAGAAGTTGTAACATCTTCTGTTATTCTGATAGAAAAAAGGGTAAATTTATGGGATTTTCTACAATGGGGTTTTAAGAAAGAACCTTCTGTTAGAATATTAACTGCCTTCAGAAAATAAACCGACAAGGAAGGCCAAGGGTCGTTTGCTTTCTTTAACATCTACAACCAATACAGTCTGTCTCAGATGATACTATTCACAGTCAGTGTATCTTATGTCCTCGTATGGTTGGATAAAACTAAGAAGGAATAAACCGATGTTGACCTCAACATTATTAAGAAATAAAAAAACCTATATGTGTGGCGTGGACATACACACACCTTTACGTATAGATCGCGGAGATACGATCGCCCCCACTCATGACATTTCAACAGTATATGGGTGATCAATGCATGGCTCCTGTACTGACGAGATTGTGAACTGCTGGCAATCCAAGGCAGGTTCGCACTCCGGTTTCGATGCTCTCATTCTAAACTAGCATAGCACTGATCAAATTTGAAATGGACAGAAAGCTAGCTGGACCATCGACAAACATTGATCAAATGTTCCTTCAATAAACGGGAAGACCCAATGGGTCATACATGTATATGACCCAAACCCTATTTTTTAAGTAAATAAATATAGTTTCGTGTTTAGTAAGACCGTTAAGATTGCACAAGGTATATGTTTGTACAGAAATAAAACATATTGGGTTCTCTAGAATTAAGAAGAAAGGGCCATCCCACATAGCAAATAGAAATCATGCAGATTAACATCAAGATAAACGTTCAGATTCACAGCAAAAGTAATCAAAATGAAGTATCAAGTTTTCAATAAATCATCAGTTGTTTGTAATTTCATCATTCCTATCTTTTTATTGTGCCTGCAAACGTCATTTTGAAAAGGTAACGCTGACGGTTTTATTGGTCAAGACACACGATATTTTTTTATTCTCTCTTATTCCACGACCATAAGTCCTCGAACTGGTATATTCTGACAAAAACATGACAAAGATGGATTTTAAAATTCTATGTATATTGATTAATACGTAATATCTATCTATTCATCTTCGCCATGTTTTTGTTATGTGCCCAGCTTCTAAATGCCGTTTAAACCAGATGTTATATTCTGGTTGATATCTTCATAATAAAAGATGATATATAGAATAAAATCAAACTTTTATCGGAACAACTCTGCCATCATAACTTCTGCAATGCGTATGAAATTGTTAAGCAAATAAAGCCGTTTTTTACAAGTTGGAATGTTTTGTATATACAAATATATCATCGCATAGTGTTTCTTGTAGCAATGTATTTTATCCTATCGTCTGTAAATAGAAGTAACAAAATGCCATTATTTTAGTCTGATGGAATCGAATAGATATATATTACGTGGAGAGGAGATAAGCACGGACGGTTGGGACAGCTAATGTTATTTTCAAATGGTTTTAGCCTGCGTCGCCTGGTCTATAAATAAAACGAAATACGCCGAATTCATCTCTGTTATGGTTCTCTTCAAAATGGGAGTCAAACGAGATTAAGTGGGTACTAGATTTCTTTCCTACGACAATAAACTAAAACGCTTGTGTTTTGTCATGTAATTCGGATTAATAAAATATGTGCTGTGTTAGAGTCATAATGATAAAGGGACAGTTGTTATATATCGTGATTGAGTGTTAGTCAACCTGTTTTGCCGCATTGTCATTAAGTTCTTTTGCCAGAGTAATTCCTTGGTTTCCTGAATAAGTGCTTAAATCTCAAGTTTGTTAATTCAAACTCAAATCCTCAATTATTCTTCCACACAAGACCGACCACAAAACACCCACGTCTTGCTTACTGTAGCTTTGTCTCTGGGGTTATATAATACATGATTGTCCCAATTGCGTTTGTTACAACAAATACCCAACAAGCACAATATATACTGTGACGAGAGCTGTAAGGTCGGCAACCCATAACGATAGTGGTTGAGTCAGTTTTGTAACAGCATCAGTCCGTGGGTGATTTCATCTGACATGTGGTCAATTTCATCCATCGGCCGCTGCACCTTGACTTGAACTATAGACAATAATAACCGTAATAGTATGATACATGGTCTGATAGGAAACGTCGTTCATCATCCTGTACAATAAATGTCAAGGAAGTCGTTTAGAAGTGAGAGGCTATGGGTTTCTACAGACAGATTCTATGTATTATCTGTCCACTACAGCCCTACTGATGGTAGTTGTATAAAGATGTGATCACGAAGGGGACAGGATATTTATCATTGATGTGTTATGAACATCATATACCACAGTTATGATAGTCAAACGGGAAATAGCTTTCTCTTCGCTTTGGGAGCAACGATTCCAGATGTCTTTCATCGTGATTCGGTCGAATTCTGGAACCAATTTTTGACTGAGGGTAAACAAAAACCTTAATCTCTCTCTTTTATTGTATCATGAAACTAACGATTAAAGTTTGGAAATATTAATCTTCTAGCTTTACTACTAAAATTAAAATATAAACAATGCACGGAAGCAGAAGGCTATCTCGCGATTTGGTGAATAACTTGTTTCAAAGATTCCTCTTCACTAATAGTACTGCTAGTCATTAGTATTTCGTTATGCCCTCTGGCTTGTTGCAGTATATTTAGTGCTTATTTCCTGTGATGATTTGCACTAGATGAAGATTATCTTTCCAAAAGAGCTGATACTTGAAGTGGCGTCTCGTCGTTTGGTTGTTTGTCTGTCACTGCTTTCTGTTGGAATACTCTGATGTAAAGAAATTGAAATACCCTTGGTCACGGCGTTAAACACCAATCAATCAATAGTACTTCTTTTTTCATGGTGATGAACAAGATTTTCTGTCTCGATAAAATATGATATTTTCTACTCAATTTTAAAAAGGAAAGGAATCGGCTTGAAAATCCACAAACCTTCTTCGATAGAGCGTGTTCACTCATGGAAAGATAAAGCATTACCAGTTTTAATAGTTAACATAGTTTATACAGATCGTTACGTGACAAAACAGAACACTCATAATGCCATTGTTAAGTTTCCGTAAGGAAAATTTATAAGAAAAGATAAGGAAATTTCTTTCGAACAAAATATATGTCTCGAAAATAAAATTCAAACATGACACAAATTTCTACATGTATAAATCAGTCTCCTTAATGAATTTAAGCTTGGGAAATTGTCACAGGCTTTAAATATTTAGGTGAGTACTTTAGCGCAAACAGAAAATTTGCACATTGCTTAATATTGATAAAACAACGAAGGCATTTTTAACAAAGCAAGAAACTTATATTTACCATAAGATTATTCACTAGAGTTGTTTGATCAAACTGTCATCATTGTTATTCGTTTGCGAAATATGGGGAGTAGGTAACGTCAACCGATGTCATATTCCTAAAAACTATACTAAAGTAGAGAAAATCGACTCCTTCGTATATGATCGTTGGTGAACTTGGTAGATTCCCTGTCGATATTGAAATGAAACAACGCATTATTCATTTTGTTGTTGTGTTGTTTCAGACAAAGTTTTCATGCATTCTGTTAAAAGTTCTAAACTCTTACCAAGACGCATATAAATGGGCAAAATCGGTATGATATATTTTGACCAACGTTGGCGGGTGCAATATTTGGGACACAAAATATTTCCCAAACATTGTGTGGTTGCCAAATTATCTAACAAATATGTTTTCGTGATCAATATCTACAAAATTTGTCAAAGAGCGTATCTTCCACACCGATACTATTAAAACTATTTAAATTACTTTTGAGATCGAAGAATATTTGTTTTCTCTATCTGATAGTCTGTCGTTCAAAATGTTATGTTTCCGTACATCTAATCATTATTTACCAGTAGCGACTGGCCGATTGACTAACACAGAGAAGAACGTCTGTGTGTAAAATATCAATCTGCATTTGAAGATGAATTTCACTATATTGATAAATGCCCCTTCAGTGAATCTGAACGTTTATTGAAAATACATGTACCTGAATACTTCTTGAGAAATAAATAGAGTACTTAAAAATCTAACATAGTTCATCAGTAAATTTTTATACTCTCTATTATCCTAAGTATATTTTGTTGTTCTTAATTAGTACTATATCTTTGTTTGCCAGTTTCTCTCTGGCGTTATGTTGTATTATGCAACAATGTATATATGTGTTGTATGCCTGAGAATTATAAGGAATCTTGAATTTTAAACAGATTTATGCTTACTGAATCAGCGTTGCTGCCAATTTAAGCAATCGAGCACACACATGCGGCTGAAGTTCTGTCTATTTATTCTTGACATTTAGTGGTCTCTATTTATTATTTATTCACGATATTCTGCACCGATCCCTTTTATTGTTGAACGGCAGGATGTTTGTTCATCTTATAGTGACAAGTATGCTGAACATTTATTAGATTTTATGTGACAAAACTGGGCCTAAGCTAATGAATGAAAAAGAGAAATTAATGTTACTTTAAATTGAGAACCCAATTGATCATTCTTGTTCCGGAAACGACATTTATTCTTCTTTCGGCAAAAACTTATCAAATACTATATTCTTAAGTATTCTTAGGTATATTCAAATTAAGATATAAACCGCTAGAGACCGCAGCCTATGTTTCTTCTCGGGTTACAAAGCAATGACTCTTGTTGTCCTGGGGAGCTCGCTTTTAAAATATAATTTCTGTTTTGGTTCTTTCAGCTCGAAACGCAATTCATTCGTCACGCTCCTGTTTTGATTGTTCTGGTTATCATAGTATCAATAAAGTGTGGCAATAGAAAACAACAGTGCAGTGCAGTCATTAAAATTTTAGAAATTGCTGTTATAAATATCAACGAAAAATGCTTGTTTGCAACGGTAACAACCAGTAAGGTGAAATAAATCAACTAAGTAAATTTCAAGGGCATTTTTGTAATGTTTTGCGATTTTGTTTTAAGTGATTTTCTCTTTTATCACATATGTACAAATGCATGGTTGGAGTGCCGTTTAAGGGTGAATAAACAAAGTATTGAAATATTTGAAATCGTCAGTATTGTTTTTACTTCCTGGAATAGATCCTGATCCACAATTTCATCAACACATTCACCAGAGACAGTTAATCTGTAACGTTTGTGACGGCCATCTCCTGACAATTTAAACTTTATCAGAAAAATCGACAAGATGGCGAACTGGTCACGATACTCTAGACCGATCCCTTTTATTGGTTCTTAATTACTTTTTTTCGATTTTCGACATTTTATAAAACTTGCACAAACAATTTCATCGATATTGAGTTATAAAAGGTGTCATTGTGATACGGCAATGATTTATCAAAAACTATGTTCAGGAATTCAGTAATGGAAACCGAGTCATAGGAAATCATTTTATATCAAACGCTGTTAATTACAGCACAGTTTAATCCTACTTATCTTCTAGCCTTGGATATTCGTTATTTATACTATTAGATCAACTATGTGATGAAAGCATGACCAGGTTACAGATCTAGGACAAGTGAGTAGGATTCTTGAATGTTCACATAAATAATGCACAGATGGTCTATCGTATTAAAACGTGTATATTTTTCGCATTGTGCTATACTGAAGCTGTTTCCAAAAGTGAACCGCTGAGAGCCCTTCGCTGTCCTGCTGACAATTATTATATTTTGGTTAAAATAGGAATTCAATTAGCTGTAATGAATTTGAAGTGTTTAAATAAAAGACTGGTTCAGCGAGAAAGAAATTATAAGTCGTTAAAATACAGTGCATGTCTTTTCATTATGTATGTCACGAAGCATCAATAAGGATGGTATAACAGTGCTTGTAAATTACTTTATTGAATTTGTCTCATTGGATCTGTCATGACAGAGATGCAATCAAGAACAACACTGATCTGGTGTATTTGGGGGGCTTTAAAGTGAATTGCTAAACGATCCATTACAGTTTTATAGTAAGGCATCTATCTATAAATATATTTGAAAAAAACAGATCATCAAAATATTGGATCTGATTCAGGAATATGTTAAAAACCGTTAACAAAACCGGATAGCTTAAAAAGTTAACCTATTCAGTTCGGGTATTTTAATTGGTTCGTATAGGTTGATTATTTTGAACTGAGAAATGTCTAAGGTAATGTTATTAAAGATTTGAAGGTGTGTCATCAAATGCCGCAAAAGATTGACAACAAATTATAATGAACTTAACAGCAGTTTAAGTAAACAGCGACAACGTGGTCTGTTCAACTCATTATCCATAATCATAGCAACACACCTTAATAGTTCATGTAAGCCAACGGTAATATTAAGCAAAACGAAGAAACAAGTAACTGTAAAATAGATGTTAGCTTGAAAACGACATATTTAATCTGAAAGGCGAATCTTGTTTATGTCTTGCTTATGTCTTGTCATTATCGTTCCGAAACATTGGGTTGCTGTTTCACCTTCCAGATATTTCCATCATTCCAAATATACCTTGCGCCTTTCTGGCGATTGGTTTCTTTAATCAACGTCGGGTTATGTCGTTACAAAAAGACAGGTCTGAAAGGATGTGTACATTATTTTATCATATACCTATGAGCCTCACCCACATGATACAGAGCCATCGGATAATTTTCCGTATCAGATGGTTCGTA
>JAVFBZ010197937.1:0-12807 GCA_032466195.1 Katharina tunicata | reverse complement strand
TATTCTTTGTTCTGTAGCAGATGCAAAGTCGTTATATACACAGAGAGTCTTCAAAACTCTGGTTGCGAACTCCAGCCAAGCTATTGTTCTTTATACTAAATAGAGTAGGTGAAGTTATACTGACATGTGGGTCACCCATCTCATTTATGAGAATCAGAGAAAGTGGAGTCCACTTAACCTTTAACCGATTTGTCTGCTCTTTAAACATTAAAAGTGTCTTAAACGTGATGTCGAACTTAAAATCATGGTGTTGGTATTTATTGCAGTGTTGTATCCATTATGGAGGGAGGCGTATGGGAGAGCTTGACGTCGATTTGGATTTTGGTTTATGTGGAGGTTATCTACTCCTAGATATCCCCTTATTATTATTGGAATAAAAAAAATATTGAATCGTAAAAGTTGTTAGACCTAAAAAAAAAAATTTGAACCAAGGATTACGGATGTAATTCTTGCATAAAATTCGAAATTATTGTACATATTTTGATTTTTTTTTTATCGCTTTTTTTTTAGTAACTAATGGAGTGAAAACTGGCGTGGAGTCAAAATTGGAGCTCTTGAATTTTGCTCTCGAAAAACAGAATGAGTTTGGTGTTATAACTACAGAGGAAATCATTGTAGTAGTATACGTTTTGTACTTATCCAAGCCCTATCAGCATGTTCATTTAATTTATTGAAAGGCTGTGTTTATTTCATTCAATTCTCAATCTTAGTATCAGATGTCTCAATCTGCATATGTTTATCAAAGCTGAATAGTTCTTGAATTTGTTAATATTTTTTTGCAGTGACATTTCACAAGGTATAGAGAATTAGTTTTTCGTGATGTTGCCGTGCCAAGTTTGGTACTTATACATTCTTATTGTCTGCAAACAGTACATGGTGCAGTAAGATAACAGGCAGATTCACCGTGCCACATGATGTCACAAGTCGGCTTTATTCATGTCTACATAAATTGACTCAGGCTGACATGAATGTCTATACAGTTGGTGGATGAAATAAAGTATTTTATGTTGTATCTGCTTGGAGCGATCTGTTTGGTTTTGAATGTCCCGGTTACACCAGTGACTTGCTTGAAGGGGCGGCCATGTCTTTTTTCAGCGTACTTTATAATAACTAGGTGAAATCGAGAGAGGCTCCCTTGGGTTTAGCCTTAGTATGGCGGAGTGTGAAATCTTGTGTGAAACCCCTGTAGCTGATCATACTACTGTAACCTCCAATGAATCTAAAGCAGCATGTGATGTAACTGGTCAAAATAATTTCGATCCTTGCCAACTGGTGATTTGTGAACTTTTATGCTTTTTCGTAGACAAGCTTGATATGCTCCCAGTAGACTCGAAAGTTAAACTGTGTGATGATGTATATGATGAAATTGAAGTCCAGGATGCCAAAACGTGACTTATTTATGTTGGTTCATTACTGCATGGGAAATATAGGAAAAGAAATGGTCCAAACAAAAAAAATATAGCCTTCAGGATATTGCAAAAATACTGCATGAACATGACCCTGAGGACGTGCCGTGTTTTGTGGCCAGAAAGCTGAGTAGATTACCTCCCGTGTCAACAAGCCAGAGTGATGTAACAATCTTGCTAAGTGAATTAAATGGACTCAAATCACAAAGGATCGAAGTTAAATATAAAATTGACATTTTAAATACCGTTTATTCGTCAGTTGAGAAGAAGTTGGACAAATTAAGTAGCAAAGTCAATCAAAGTCATAGTCCTATGAATAAAAAACGTCGACAATTGGATGCCTGGAACGCACTTTGGAGGAAACCTCAAACAAATCTGCAAATGATGACGTGGCGAAGGAAAATACGGCTACTAAGAATGACATTGTGGAAGAAATGAATGTTAATAGTTCAGTTGCCAGCATTCAGCATGTAAAGAATTTTATAATCCGTCAACCAAATTCCTTGTGTTTTGATTGGTCAAGTTGCCAGGGGATAAAAACCCGTAAACCCTGTGAGAATTTTCAACTCTCGGGTTATAAAAAATAAACATGGCCGCCTTCTCTTCAAATTTTGTTTTCTTAATTTAATAAAACTGACAATAAAATTCGACAATATGTCGGCAACCACAGAGTTTAAAACATGATTTCACAACCGCTACATTTAAATTACGCTAAAATATCGGAAACATCTGTTTTTACACACTTGTTTTGTGCAACGTCATTGACTGTTTTCGATGTCTGACAGCGTCATAGTAGCGTCCGCTGTCAGAGGAGGTAACTCTGGCCAAGACGTAACACTGGCGGGGCCAGATCATGTGTTAATACGGAAATATTACCGACTTAGACATACTGATAGTGGTGTTTCATATTTAAGGTCTTATCAGGAATAACAATCGAGATCGGAATTGGTACAATGTTGAAAACAGTGGTACTGAATATGGAATAGATGGTATAATGAAGATGATCGCTAAATTTAGTCCAATATTCATCGACTTAAGAATCACATCATTTAATTGTAAATCTCTGAACTCTTCGCTTACTGAGATACGATCGCTCTGTGGTCTTAGTGGCGTGTGTCTATTACAGGAAACATGGCTCACTAATTCTGACCTTCCTATTCTTAATACAATTCATCCACAGTTCTATGGCCAAGGTGTCTCAGCAATAATTGATGTGGGGTCGCCCTTATGGGGTGGTATTGCCATATTAGGTATTAGAATAGATGGTAAGAATTCTAAGATACTGGTATTGTGTTTTTTTTTTTTTACCACAGTCTGCCGTGACAATAATGATCTATTTTTTGATTACCTAAACTTAAAGTAATAATCGATGAAAGTGACATACCAAATGTTATTATTGCGGGTGATTGGAATGCTGATTCTTGTAAGAATTTTGGAAAAATGGTCCAATAAGTGACTACATGCAGCGCACGGAGCGCGATTTCAAATATGGTCTTATATCTTGCAAAAAGAATAAGGCGACATTGCGTGCTGATAAGATAGCTCTTATGCTAGTTATAATAATGAGGAATTCTGGGCAGAAATTAAGAATAAAACTTGTAAATCGACATTATTGCCTGATGGAATTGACGATTTCTGCGGGGAGTCTGAATAGCTTCGTTATGGGGTAGTCAGTTCAATAGCTTGCTTAATAGTGTTTAAAGGGTGTAAAGATGATGTAATGAATACGTTAATTAGGCGCCCACTGACTCCAGGAGTGCTAACTGTACAATCGCCTGAAATAATTCACGATATCATCAACGATATGAAATGTAATAAAGCTCCTGGATATGATGGCTTGACTGCTGAACATTTGAAATATGCACACAGTAAATTATATGTTCATCTGTTTTTGTGTATCAATTGTATTATAAGACACACATGTTTGCCGAAAGGTCTTACTTACATTATTATATGTCCGGTGGTAAAAAAAAACAAAAATGGTGATATCACTAAATCAGATAACTATCGTCCTATTGCTGTGACCACGTTCATTTCAAAAATTGTCGAGAGGATTATTTTACTTTCATGTGAGGATAAATTGTACACTAGTGATTTTCAATTTGTTTTGAAATCTAAACGGTCTACAGACCAGTGTATGTATGTACTTAAAGAAGTCAATTCAATTCAATTCAATTTATTTCACCAATGATAAACATACACATAAAATTTACATAACATAAAATGTGAAAGTTCATAAAATAAGCAATAAATATAATTCAAAAGTTATATCACGGAACTTTCTCCCGTATAACAAGCTCGCGCCCGGAAGTCTACAAACAACTCACTCTCAGCCTCGACTGCACTATCAAACAATATTGTGATACTAGGTTGTCGGTGTCGAGATACATCCCTTCCAAAAGGGTGGAAGGTAGCCAAAGGAAACAGAACCGTGATTTAAATATACTGGTTCTAAATAATATATTATACGTACACTTTTAATAAAAACAATATGTATATATGAAGTACATTGGCGGCAATAAAAGCCCAAGGGGTTTGTTTTATCCCTGATAGAAAAAGAATTTATTAATGGGTAAAGTGAAATAATACTAACAACACATTTAAAGTTAATCTCAAGATATTTAACCTTTTAACGTATTAGTTTCTACAAGTTTAAAATATAAATTTGACGCTGTGTAACCTAGGACCACTATATCGGCAACCCATCCACAAATAGTTTTTAATTATAAACTTGAATAACGAAATCGACTGTCAGTGAATATTATATATGTATGGTGTAACTGTCAGCAATTCACGTGAAATGGGGTGCGTCGTTTTCGCCCCTGTTTGGTGCTACAAATGGTGTTCGATAAGGTGGAGTTATCTCCCTATTCTTATTTGCTATTTACTGGCTTGACTTGGATAAGTGTCTCTCGGGTTCTGAGGTTGGCTTTAATATTGGTGGGGTATTTATTAATCACTTGATGTTTGCTGACGACCTAGTTCTTCTGTGTTCCTCAGCTAGGGCACTCCAACACTTGCTTGATAATGATTATGCAATTACACATGACATCATTTTTAATTCTAAGAAAACTGTATGCTATATACAACAAAAAGTTATAAGGTGTATTCTATACCTCGTGTTAAACTGGATGGTATGGCATTGAATTATGTGGATAGTTATTGCTACTTAATAGGTCATGTATTAAGATCTGACCTATCGGACATCACCGACCTAGAGCAACAAAAACGCAAACTCTGTATCCGTGCAAATGTCTTGATCAGAAAATTTAGTGCATGTACTTACTATGTTAAGAAATTATTTTTTACCTCGTATTGTACATCTATTTATTGTTGTCAACTTTGGAGTGTTTATAATATTACCTGTTACAAAAAGTTGAGGGTAATGTTCAACAATGCTTTTCGGTGGCTTCTGTGTTACAGGAGAGTACATGTTTTGTATAAATGGTGTGGCATCTTTTGGGGGAAATTGTCCGAAAAAGCATGTTTACATTTAAACTGAGGATTGAATGCTCTGATAATGTACTTCTTAAAACTATCTGTAACTCTGATGTGTCAAGAACCTCAAATATACAAAGAAATTCATTAAAATCTCTGTTTTAACTTTGTCTTTAAATTTCCCCGTTATTGTGTATATGGACTATACGTCTGAAATAAAACATTATTTTTTATTATTATTATTATTATTATTATTATTATTATTATTATTATTATAACTATTATTATTATTATTATTATTATTATTATTTATGTTGCTTCAATAGCTCACATGACACTGGACGACTATACCTGTCGCCATCCCAAATAGATCTGATGTCTTGGCTGGACGTCTGGATGTCTTGGCTGGACCGACCCAAGACATTACCAGGTCTATTTGAGTTCAAATATTTCTGCTAAAAAACTATTAGATATATAGTATCAAACTTAACATACACAAATAACACCGTGCTGGATTAAAATGGTCTGTAAAACCCCCGGTTAGGAACATGGTCTGGGGGCCACGGGGGCCAATCTACTTCGGTTTGCCCACCCTCTCGGACCCTCCCTGCTGCACCCTCCCTGCTACAACATTCATAGAGGGTAGTTTCAGAATTGGGTGATACATGTGATGTTAACTGATATGGCAACGCAGTAGTCCTTCAGACATTTTAAAAGTGTGTTTAATACTGTCGAAATCAGGACATTCCTAATTTATACCGTACGGCCATCATTGTTGTTTTATTTTTAAAAAAATTAGACGCTTTAAGCTGCTTTAAACGTAGAATATCCAAAATTGGATTTAAAAAATGCATAAAGAGAGACTGTTAACAAAGGCTCCGGCCAAGAAATCTTCCCTCGCGCACTGTCTAGTTTATATAGCTGGATCGACATCTATATTCAACCAGGGAGCCTAATGCCCCACCAAATTATGAAGAAAAAAATAAATGCATTTTTTGGTAAGGTTGCATTTCTGGACGTAAGGGCGCAGCTGGTCGAGGGTAAGATGGAATCAGGGCATTTCAAAGTACACACAACATTTTTTACCTTACTGACGTTATGAGATCCGTTCAGGCACCATTAAATCTATCGATTGAATTCACAATTATTATCCCGTACCGTTTTAGATGCCGGATATAATTATTAGTTTCCTGTTATACTCTTTCGTAGGAATGTTCAAAACCTTTCTTCAGTGATGTATTTGTACATCATTAGTCATATGCTAGCAAGCAATAAACACATCGATTGATAGAAGTTCAACAACTGAATCACCCTCTGGCTATGGGCAGTATGTTTTGGTGTCATACTTAGAACTGGAGAAACATTATATTTCCAGCGAAGGGATGGTTGCTTCACTTTATATGGTTTTGTTAGCGACTGTCTACTGTTGCAAACCACCGCCGGCATATAAGAGAAATACCCTGCCTTAAACAGCAATAAATCAATGAACTTATCAATTGAAGCCTACTATTAACAGTTCGATTATGCTGTAAGTACTTAGATATAGTTCTTATTTTATAGAACAGTTATTATGCAATCTCTTTCAGGTAAAAATAAGCTTTTGGTTAGAAATGCCCTGGAATGCCCATCCACATGCCCCCTTAAATAGATATACGCCCTGAACTGCATTGGTTGGCTGTAACTTAACGTTCTCCAATCGACAAAGATTGATTGATTGATTGGTGTTTAACGCCACATTCCGCGGCATTTCAGCTACGTAATTACATTACTTTACGTTTTAACACCTTTCATACCACATCAGCCAAGGTCATTTACATAAAAAGAGAAATAAAGCGAACTGGACAGACATAAATGATAAAAATGTCCAATCGACTAAGAAGCCCTAACAATTTATGTTCTACTAAAGTAAGTTGGTTCAAATCTAGGCACTCAGAACGTCTCCATCTTCAAGGGTTTCATGGTCCAGTGTCGGGAAAATAATTGGACCGAATTGTTGACTATTTTCTGGGCGATGTTAATTTTAGTCTTCGTTTTGTGGAAACCGTCCGTTGATGCCAAAACAGACAAGGTCTCAAGGGTTGACTAGATCTTGGAAGCTAAATTACCGCTGAAGTCCAAACGTTTCTGTAGCCAAACAGTGAACGGAGCGTTGTCTTGATCAACTCTATTGTACAAGAGGTCGCCGTTGAATGTTCTATGCAGCTGAGCCTTTCCAAATCTGTCGGTCAGGGGGATTAAATTGGAAATAAAGCTTGTTTGGCATTCTAACCAGGCCATCATAACTGAATAAGCTTAGAAATACTTTATTGTACATTAAATTCATGTTGAAGTATTAATTCAGAAAAAGATTAAATATAGATCTATCAGGAAACAACAATTAAGTATTGTTGTATTTTAGACCAAAAATAAACGGGACACCGGCTATTAAGGTCAAATTGTCTTTTTCATCCTATAGACTGATTTGTTAGTGTTTAGCCTGTTTTTTCAGTTACGAGTAGGCTAGCTAATTATTACAAACTCGGTCGAATTTCCTTATATAAAGCGTTTCATTAGTGTAATACACAGTATTAGAATTTGTATGTTTATATAATCAAAACTTGCGGTTTCTTAAATATTTCCACCGTTTAATGATTAATTTTAGACTATGAACACAATTAAAACAGCTACTTTTGTTTCCAATGTATTGTTTATTTAATCAACTTAAAAAATACAATAATCGCAGCTAAATGCATGGTGACACTTGTACATCTTCATTGGGCATTACGTAGACCTAACGGTCACCCCAAAAGCCTCACCAAGCTCGATCCGTTAAAAAGTAAGGGATTAATTAATCTATTGGTCAAATTGTTAAATGAAGAGAAAGTTTATCGTTAACTAATACCTAATGAAAATAGTGGTATGGTTTCTTCTAATCAATGCACCATAACTTTACAACATCTAGTCGAAAGTATAAAATCAACAACAACATGTATAACTCTGCGGAAACTGCAATACGTGTAACAGGTACCGAACTCTCTTGTGCTAGGCCTCTGTTTTCAGCGAAATGCTCCACACTGTGCCATTGTAAAGCCGATGGCAGGTTAAAATTCTGCCTTTGTCAGTATAAGTTGTTATATATCCCGGACAAAATGTATGCGTCACAATACCCTAAAAGTGGATAAGAGGCAAAGGTTACATATTACAACAATGCAGTAAACTTGTGGATTGGGATAACGTGACGTCAGACCGGAAACTTAAGCTATCCGGAGCCCTTGATATAGTCGTATTCTGATTGGCTAAAAATAACCTGGGGTCGATGTTGACAATCAAAACGGCAAACCTCGCAGCTCTGCTTCCTTAAGTAGAGTGATGCAACTTTGAATGCCGATTACTCAGCTTTACAAAACCTAAGAAAGCTAAATAATGTTTTTTTTGCTAATTAGATAAAAAAAACCAGGCTTTCTATTCTAGTACACGTTATCAAAAATAGTCTATTCGTTTAACAATCAACCCCTCCCACTTGGGTAAGACAACTATCTGCGGTAGTATAATGTGTCTAAGATAACAACAACAACAACACGTTAATTGAAACCAAGAGCCTCAAATTAAGGCAAGAACGAAATTTAACAAACTGTAAATCAAGATGACACTTCATTTAATTATAATGGAATCACGGTCATTAGCTATGTCTTTAATTATATACACGTACCTCTTCTTTATAAATCGTGTCCGGCATTGTCGGTTGAAGTTGAACACAGTATAGTGATCTCGGTCAAATATAAATGTTAGCACTCCTTAGGATCAACAACCGTCTCGTTATTGTCGACAGGACAGTTTGGGGAAGTCTACCACATAGTTAGACCAGTATTGTATCGATATTGCCATTATGATATGCTTGAATTATAAAACATCAACGATAGCTAAAATGCATAAAAGTAAATTTGTACCCAGTAGGGAATAGCTCTCGTGGAATGTTGTTAATGTTGTTAGTCACTTAATGCCCTTATACTGATTCTGAATTTCAGAATCGTTTAGAAAAGAGTCAAATCCACAGATTAAGCATTTTTCCTTTTATTCCTAAAAGATGAAACTAACAGTTATGTCTATCGCAAAATTCCTGTTCCGGTAACTTAACGTTGAGACATATTTCCTAAAAGATAGGCAACCGTACGTCATGCAATTTCTTTCCAGACAACAAAACAATACGTATTATCAATCACCTTTTAAATGTACATTACCACAGATGTTTGTACATCAATATTCAATTCTCCTAAACGTGCTTCCTAGTGGCGGTTCTTATCAGCGGAACAATTTCCAATTTCCGCTGGCCATTCCTTATTATCTGTCGACAAACTGTTTTGGGTGACATGCACAGAAGAAGCTATTATGATATCACTCCTGATGTACAGGATCAATGAACTTACAATAGGAACCAATCGCCTCATCACTCAAGCCGTAGAAGGAACCAATTGCCTCATCATTCAAGCCGTAGAAGGAGCCAATCGCCTCATCACTCAAGCCGTAGGAGGAACCAATCGCCTCATCACTCAAGCCGTAAGCCGCTTTGTTTCTTTTTTTTTTATATGAGTTATATGACTAACATTGTGACAGACCCAGTCCACTTTGAACAAGGGGGCCATACACCGCTACCGGGTAGCCTGTGGCAGTATTCTGTACCCGAGCTGAAATCAGGTTTTTGGCGTCCTGTGTTTCGTCCTGTAATAGTTCTGTATTATCTGTTTTATTATAGTGACGCTAGTGACTATTTCTACACAAAGAAGTATTCGATTTTATTATATGATTTATATAAATATCAGTAGCATGGATGTGCTCACGAGATCACACATTAATCTTGACTAGGTCAATTTGTAAAGCTTCATTCAGACTTGGTAGAAATTTGTGGAGTAACACCTGATCCGGGGAATTAATACTTCCTGGCTACTTTCCATTTTGCACAGGCAAAAGAAGGTGATTGCTTTTCTTAATAGACGGGGGTTATTTGTGACGTCTCTGGTAAAAGTCGACATTTCATTAGTCAAACTGACACCACGCTGGCATTTATAACTTGTTTCCCTCGCTGGAAAATCGTATCAGCCTTGTATGTGACATAAATTCCAAAATAGGGGAGATGGTGAATATATCGATGTATCTCACTATAAACTTTATTGCATAGGTTTTCTGGACGTTACTGTGAAATTATCTAACAACACCCATAAAACCCCTCTTCACCGCAAACCAACAGATCGATGCTCCTATCTCCATGCCACCAGCTTGCATCCCAAACATGTGATCAAATCTATTTTATTCAGCCAAGCCATACGATACAAACGAATTTGCCCCGAACCACAAGACCTCAAGAAAAACTTTGACCACCTAACACAAGCTTTTCGTAAACCTAACTACAAACATCAAGAGATAGACAAACAGATACAAAGAGCCAGCAAAATCTGCCGCCAGGAATTGTTCCAATACATTGTAGCAGAATACCACTGGTTGTCACTTATAACCTACATCTATGTAGATCGCCTCAAACACATTATAAACCTCCACCCAATATTGCAGCAAGATGAAATCCTTCAAGATTTACTTGACCAGAAGCCAGTCATTTCCTTCCGACAGCCACCTAACCTAAAATGCCAATTAGTCAGCAGCCGCTTGTCTGAAACTAACCCTACAGCTGGTACCTCCCCCTGCAACCAACCACGATGTCAACTGTGCCCTCATATCAACACTGCTGCCACAATAACAGGACCAAACATGGCAACTATTCTGATAAAAGGATCTTATAACTGCACTTCCGCCAACGTGATTTATCAAATTACCTGTCGCCGCTGCCCTTCGGCTGTATTTATTGGACAGACCGGACAAACAGTACGCAAAAGAATGAAAGGTCATCAATTTGACATAAGAATCAATAACACTCTGCATCCAGTAGGGGCTCACTTTAATCTACCGTCTCATTCAATTTATTACTTTCAAGTGTCAGTTTTAAAACTTCAAAATCCAGATGGAAAGAGAAACAGCCTGAACAAAAAATAATTCATAAACTTGATTGTGTTAACCAAGGACTTGATATAGACAATGGTTTTATGACACACAATAGAGACTAACCATATCTGTCCCCCTATAACTATGTTTACCCATTTCAGTTCTTTTTCTCAGTTTTGCACATGTTTTATTTCATATAAAGCTAGCTTGTTGTGTTAGTCTATGACATTATCACCTGTAACTCACACCCATATCCTTTACCTGGATACAAATTCATTAGTTGTACCGCGAGCCTCTGTAGCTCAGTCGATTAAAGCGATACTCGAGACTCGAGTTCGAATCCCGGTGGAGGCAAGCAAAATTTGTGTTTCTCTACATTTATACAAAAGTATATAGAAATGTATGTACAACTTCTCTCCACACCTGAGGAGTCTATTGGATTTAGGCGAAGCTTGTGAATGCTTATTATATTTTTTTATTTATTTTGTTAGTCTATAAGGTGTATATAACTATACCTTCCTCGACTGTAAACTTGTATTCTCAGAAAACCCAGTTGTGCACAACATTACAAGTTTGTTTTAGTGAGATTGGAGAGGACAGCGTTTGGAACTAAATCAATTTTTCTGCAAATAAAATCTAGTAGCGAAAAAAATACTTCAGATATCAAGTTAATATTAATAAAATTTGGTCCAATTTGCCTTCACATGTACAACTTTACTTTACAATATGAAGACAAAGGTAAAATTGCTCTACCGGTCATAACAGTACAGAACAAAATGTTTCCTTGTTTCGACCGGTTATTCGACTTTTTTTCATATTCAAAATCGAAATACTTCAACCTATCTCTGAGGAAAAAAGAAGACGAAATGTTTTGCAAATCTTGCTTGTCCCAGGAATCGAACTCGAGTGATAGTAAATTTTCTCGCCCATTTGTGCAAAGAGTAAGAGCAAAGATGACGCAAAATTAAAATGCACGTAACTCGAACTTTACTTGTATCAAGCACATTGTTCTGTACACGTGCCGTTCTGTAGATGCGTACTACAGTAGATGCGGGGGTCCGTTTAACATTTTGGGACACGTTTGTTACGCCACCTGAAAATACCGTTATTAGCCGTTATAACAAATTCTGCTAAATCTTCACTAGATGGAATAAAAATAGGCAACAATAAGATTACTTGTATATTCGTTTACCTTACAAAAAACGCCCTCAATGCAATTTTATTTGTGTCTCAGTACCACAGTGACAGTCACAGTGTAAATGAGAAAAATTTCGCCAATCAAACTCGAGAATAATAAACTAAGACAATACAAAATAGGAAATAGTTTTTATAATAATTTTTTGTTGCGAGGACACGTTTGTGACATCAAGTTGTTGTCGCGATAACTATAAACTCTGCGCAGCGAGAATACAATAACATTACAGCTTATATATAGGAATGCACATGTCTGGTTCAATACATAATTTATTGTGCAGACGACAACGCGAGTAAAAAAGGTATTATTTCGAGGTCGCATTTTAAAAATATTTTATATAATGAGTTTACCTTGAGAAAAGCCTCATCTCGGTGTAAGGGCCTGCGTATTCCTTCAAACCGCAAAGTGCATTTATTTATGTGTCTAAATGAATAGCAACAACATCGACACTCAATGGTAGCAAATATTTACACCAAATATAAATCACACTTGTGTTGGAACTTTTCTCCCTCTTGGTTTGTGTCAAGGGGAAAACGAGCTAACATATTACCTAAAACATGTAATGTTGCTTTGATTCTGTTAAGAAGATGCATGTCCACATTCTGGATAACACAATGACCGTCATTTTGTATTCTTTACTATTTTATTTATTTATTAATAAGACAATCTTTATACAGGGATGCCTGTTCGGTGCATGGCAATGGTCTCCCACAGGGCCCTGTTCACACACACTTTTATACATACTACACAATAAAATGAACATATAAGCATATCATATATAACATATAGGGCCTACAAGCA
>JAVFBZ010197926.1:0-13993 GCA_032466195.1 Katharina tunicata | reverse complement strand
CATCTTGGATGAATGGATTTATGATGTTCAGCAGAATCAATCGCCGAATGTTCATTGAGTGAGTAAACTTGTGTTTTAGGGGATCCACTTTGCACAGTAGATAGAAATGAAACAAATAAACCAGTAGAGTTGCATGATCAAGTTTTTCTAAACCATACTACAAGAAATGTGTGGGTGATACACCGGCTTAATAAAGACGTCATATAAGTGAACTACTCTTGAGTAAACCAGGTTTAACACCAATCAAATAAATAAATAGATAAGTATAGTCTCGTTGGTCTTACAGTAACACGGGAAAACGAACAATAAACAATAAATTCATACAGATAGAGACGACGAAGAAATCTATTTTAGCTTTCAAACTTTTTTTTCATGAATTCAGATGTGAATGTTCTACATGTAATGGGTGTTGAGTCTGGAAGTTGATCATTGTTGTCAGGTGTGTCATGTATTCAGGTGTGCTTGTATTCAGGTGTGCTTGTATTCAGGTGTGTCATGTATTCAGGTGTGTCATGTATTCAGGTGTGTCATGTATTCAGGTGTGCGTGTTTATGTTTTCAGTGCTAATCCTGGTGTTCACACATCACATATCAGTAAGATGATGGGACACACCTGGAGAAACATGCCAGACGATGAACAGAAACCATACAAGTCAGTTTACTTCTTATTTGCTTGAATAAAGAAAGTCGAACATTTAACACATTTTGACATTCAGTCTTTTGAAAACATCTCAGAGAATGCTCAAGATAAAGAAAAGAGAGTAAGAAAAGCATGGAATAGTATGACTCAGAATGAAAGGAGAACAAAGACGTCCCTCCACATTGAAAGTCTATCGTCATTCTTCTGCAATCTTACCTTTTAGAGTTTTCTTCACTGTAGCCTATATTTCCTGTTTTTCATCAACTTCGAAAATAAAATAAGAGATTTCAGAAAGCTTGAATGCCGAAATGTAAATGTATAACTTTTTAATTTGTTTAACTTACACTTATACTGGAGTTATTATTTATAATTGTTGCATATCAAGGCACTCACACTTAAGTTTGATTTTTTCCATATTCAAGTTAGCTTCGTTCTTTGAGATACTTACTTTGCAAACAAGCATTAAGCTCAGGTGCAAGCGGAGTTATAGGTCATTTTCTGGTCATGAAGCAAGGTTTAATGTTTAAAAGAATTATCACAAGGTGTTTGTGACTTACCTGATTCCGGGGGTTAAGGAAGGCTAGAATAGCAACTGAATCTTTTTATCATTTCACCTCTATATTATATGTAGTAGTCCCCTGATCAGAACAAGAACTCATCAGCAAGTCTAACCTGTCATAGCTGTATCTTTTTAAAATTTAAAATAAGTTTACGTGAACAAAATTATTCAGAAGAGATTTTCTACCATAATTATAGCATTGCATCATCTCGGTATCAAATTGACAGCAGAGGTGTATTGTCACACATCTACAAACTTTTCGTCATTCTTAAAAACCCCAAGTAGAATAAAGCTTCTATGCTATATACATGAAGTTTTGTTTTTGTGAAGTAAATTTTAAGTTGAATGTCAAGGTGGAATGAATGAACTAGGTGGGTATTGTGTCTGTCATATGGCTGGATTACATATTCTGCCAAACGGATATTCGTTCATGGCTCTGTGACTATTTTATTCGGGTGTGGTTGACCCAAGTTCTGCTGTTATATTGAAATCAATGTAAACTTTTTCTATACCAGTAAACTATGCACATAACAAATGATTACTGTCGTTTATATTAACAACATTAATGTTTGTGTGCAGCTAAGCTCATCTTATATATAGGCATATCCTGTTTTAACTCTTCTACTCTATCTTGACAGAGAAAAGGCTAAAAAGTATATGCAGTACATGCAGAAGTCTTTTGAGCCAACAGATTTCAGTACTGACACGGCTATGGTTTCTACGGATAATGTTGAAGGGAGCAACATTTCACCTTCAGCTGGCAGTTCTAGTGATGTGTCATGCATTCTGTCAGAATCGGATAGTCTTTTGAAAGAAGTACCAGGGGGGATAACTCCTCAAGTCATAGCTGTACCAAAGCATAAGCAGTCTGGAAAATCTGGGCCTC
Organism: Katharina tunicata; assembly: GCA_032466195.1. Taxonomy (NCBI): domain Eukaryota; kingdom Metazoa; phylum Mollusca; class Polyplacophora; order Chitonida; family Mopaliidae; genus Katharina; species Katharina tunicata. Next base: position 11,909 of record JAVFBZ010197926.1, on the reverse strand, counting down.
CTGATAAGAAGCGTCCGGTTAGTCTGCTTAAGAGAAATAAGAACAAATGCTCCAGTGAGGCAGAACCAAATGTATCTGATGTTACCAAAGTGGAATTTAAGCAAGGAAAGGATGTTTAGTTTAAAGTGTTATAATACACCAATAGCACCAGAGTCACGTTGAAATCAAAGTGAGGTGATCTGCACTTTAAATGTAAGAGAGGACGGGTCAGTCAGTGTCAGTTGCAGCGTCATACAGGGTTTCTTCTCAACTGATGCTCACGCAGTAACATCACAGTACAGGACGTCAAGGTGAGAGTAACAAGTCACAATATACCTGACGTGTAAAGCTTCACTTTGCCACACCTTTGGCGAGAACAGTCTATTGCATCCAATTTGTTTTTAAAAATGCTGGAGACCAGTGAGATCCTGTCCTGTTCAGCGATAACATTTGAAGGCAAAAGTTCAAATGTTTTCCTGTAACATATTATTTTGCGATTTGTTTAGACTTCTAATTATTTTACCTTAAAAAATGTATATATTTTGACATAAAATAATGTCGATCAAGTGTCGTATATGCAATGTTTTTTTTCACAAGGTCAAAATCTATGGTCTAAGTAAAAACTTGATAACAACTTCTTTTCAATTTGATTGTAGTCAGATTTTTGTTGTATAAAATATTGTGTAATCTAGTACAATTGAGGCAAATAATGTTAATGTAGAGCTTTATTTATCTTGAAAAAAATTGAGATTCCAATTACTAGCAAAATTGCAAATTCAAATGTATAATGAAGGCTAGTAGCAACTACTGTGTCCATTATGACTCAACAAATCCATTACGAATTTCTAAACCAATCGTGTATTTGCCTAGCAACTAAGTAATCAAGGACTTATCAGACAGATAGGTATGATGCAGCTCTCAAATAAACCAGCAGAAGTCAAATTAACACTAACTTAATGGTAAGCTGGGTATCTTAACACTTTTACTCCACCCCAAAATCTGTGTCCCCAGTCCATTACTTTTAGTATGCCATAAGGATGTGTTTTCAACTTTTGACCCTTTGTGAGGCTCTGGTACTGTTGAAATACTTCCAGACACCGGCCACTACAGAATAATTTGGCAAAAATATAACAGAAAAAATGGCAGGTAATTTTTTTTACATGTTCAACAGGATTGATATACTGTAACTATCGTGGATAATGTGTTAAAAACAACATATTTATGTTGTGTTATAAGAACTGGAAGTATCATTTACATGATCAGTATTGTTTTGTTGCTCTAAGTATTAAACAGTTGTTAAATATAGCAAAAAATCAAACCAATTGTTGACTATTTTATTATATGTGTTGTTGACAAGTGTTATTTGAACCAACATAGGAGTTGTTGTTAAATGACAAGAAGCACCAGGATGTGTATAACAATCAGTATAACTTTGCTAATGTGTTTGTCACTTCCACCAACCACACGTTCTAATCCTTAGAATAGTCCAATCTTAAATTTGTGGGATGCTCAAAGATTCAAACTTTCAGAAAGTAATATAACATAGAAGACATAACTTTATGGATTCCAACTTCTTTATTGGAGTCCATAAGGTTATGTCTTCTATTACCTCAACTTCTAAATGCCACTCAAACAATATAACATAGGTGAAAGAATACAGGCGCAGCAATAAATGTTCACACAATGGGGTATTGAATATTAGCATGAAAGCAACTTTTATGCAAAAAAGCTAGAGAGAAAGTACAAGTCTATTTTTGTCCATAAAGAAACACAGGATTACTGGCATACTGCCTCTTGTTGGTGTAGGATTTGCAGATGATTCAAGCGTAATAGTTTAATAGACGAGCATTTGTTTCAGAATTAATGAAAACAATATCTACATAACACTGCCGACGAATAGATTTGTTTGTTTGATTGGTGCATTTCACTCACATAGAGGCGGCGTGCCAGCCTAGACGACACTGGCAATACACAGGACTCTTACAAGATGGAAAACAGGATAAGTCCTCTCCTGAGCACTTGAGAACTCTCACACATCCACCTGCCCGATGAATGGAAAAAATAAAACCTAAACCCACACTTATTGGACTAGAATTGCCAAAAAACAAAATAGTTCTAAATGCTCAGAAAGTAAGACGTGCACAGTTTGCAATTCATTAAGGTTTCAGAAATAATATTTATATTTGATATCATCATTTGATGAACATACAGGTTTGCTCCGACTGACATTTGCTATACTGTTCTACAGTACTAATAAGTAATGCAGAGTCCTATAGTTTGATTGGGGTTTTACGACATACTTAAGATTATTTCACTCATATGATGGTGTGCAAGCAGAATTGGCGACTATGGCAACACAGAAGACACCGCACACATTTACAGGGTGAAAAACAGGACACAACAACAAATTGGCTTCCTGATACCGCTTAGCTCAGGGAACCAGAGGCTCCTACCTGACCACCTGCTGGATTCATATTATAAAGTAATTTTGACAAAGTTATCGTTACAAATTAACCCTTCGTTTGCATCACATGCCTGGGCAAAAACATTGTTAAATTGTACTCAAAGGACATAAGTCACTTAACTTCAATCACTTATAATGGATTATAAAACTAGATCTCCAAATACAGTGATCTAGAATTTATAGACGTTTTGTCAATCGATTATAAATGTTTGGAACATTTTATTATTCTGGGAGGACTGATTTTCTGCAAAGAGGAAAAAGGGTTCTGAATTTTTGTGTATATTATGTCCCCACGTGTTGAAGTAGAACTATTTTTTGTCACAATGTCGTTGACATTTTCAAATTTCAAGAGTGCTCTCAGATCACTTTGAGACACTGACTTCCAAAGAGCAATATTATTCCATATCTGATTCAAACTGAACAAGCCGAGTAGCTAGCAGGTCCTCAGCCACAGAGGAAATATTGAAAGTATTTCCAATTAATGCACCGTTTATCATCCCATTATCTTGTTCAAAACACATACAGACTTCAACATTGCAAAATACTCAAAAACAACCATATTGGAGTCCATGGTCTGAGATGACAAAGGTTTTAAGATAATCATTTTTTTTTATGATATTCACAACAGATCTATGCAGAAATATTGTAAAATAGGCGATGACGACCATATAAGAGGAATTTTATTTTCAAGTTAACAACACATGTACAGAGGTTCATATATTGTAAAATATGCAATGGTGGCCATATTGGTATGTAGAATTCGTTGGAATGTAATCCCATTCATTGTCTGAGCTACAGGAAGATACACTTTTAAGATAACCGGTGAATTAATTAAGTTATCGTGTTCACAACTAATAAATAAGTGAATATTATAAAATATATAATGGAAACATTTTGGTATGTGGAATTTGGTGGAATGCAATCCCATTTGTCTTGTAAACCCAGCTCGAGGTTATTGTGATCATAACGCATATGCCTACATGTCTGACTATTGTAAAATATGCAATGAATGCTAAAATTGTTTGTTTGATTGGGGATTTATGCTTACTTAAGGCTAGTTCACTCATGACGGCGTGCCAGCCCAATCGGTGGATTAAACTAAAAGACGCCGGCAGCATCACGATATTCATGGGACAATAAAAGGCCACAACAACTTATTAATGCCTCTTAGTTAGGAGAGCACCAAGGCACAGGAGGCTCCCACACAAAAACCTGCGTGGCTAGAGGAATTTGGTGGAATGCAATGAATCCCATCCTTTGTCTGGGTTACAGGAAGCTGCATTTTAAGATTGAAAATAACCAGTGTATTCACTATTAAGTTATCGGGTTCACAACAAATACATAAGTGATTGTTATTGTTTCCACAATATATTTACAGGTTTAAATATTATCAGACATGCAATGGCAGCCATAATGATATGCAAAATTTTGGGAAATGCAATCCCATGCACCTTCATCACAGTAGGAAGCTACATGCCAAATTTGAAGTTAATCTTCTGCTTTGTTTGTAAGTTAATGTGCACACAACACAAATAGGTCTAAATATTGTAAAATACGCAATGGTGGCCATATTGATATGCAGAGTTTGGTGGAATGCAAACTCCTGTGCCTGGAAGTTACACTTTACATGTACAAGCAAAGTTTAATTGAATCTGTTAATTTCTTTTCAAGTTATTGCCTCCCCAAGGCTGGCAGAAGGACAGTACATGTAGCAATTCGTATTATCATGGCGAGGAAGAAAAAAAAAAAAGCTACCCAAGAAAAAAGAAACAAATAATTTATACAGGAAATCATTCATTTATTTATTTTACAATGAAATTTATACATAACCGACATGGTTGTCGTCGGGATGGTTCTCTACAAGATTGCGGTATTAAAACAGGTCAACCACTCTGTGCTGCCCTGGAGAGCTTTTGTCCCTTTTACAATAGACATCTCTCGCAACATAACAGTCTCCACACATAAACCATTTAGTAACAAAAATTCAGATCACATTGATGTGTATCTGTTAAAAGTTGTACACAAGCTTCTTGTCACTAAATGGTCTATCTTCTAATTTATGGATACCAACTTCTCTTCACTGTATTGAGACCTTTCCATGTCAAACCTAAGATGTAGTTTAGTTTTGATTACCCAAGATAAATAAAGTCGCTCCCAAAAAGTATTAAAAAAGAAATTGGTACCCATAAAGACTACAACCAGATTCTTTGACACTTTCTTTCAAATAAACTATTTTTTACATTTAGATAATTATTGCCATATCCGAGGTGCCATCAAATTTAAATTAAGTGTATTTTGACTCAATCCATATCTTGGCACACAGATTGTAAGGGAAGGTCTTTGACACAATGCTGTAATAAATGACATGAAAGTGTGGTGAAAAATATATGATAATTTTCACTCAAGAAATATTAAAACATAAGAGACAAAGAGAGAGACAGGAAAATCAAGAATCTAAGAAGGAATAAGCTATACTGGTTTAAGTGATTCGGTGTCCGACAACAGCAAGTGAGAGTTCACAAACTTAAAAGCGTACTTCGCTTAAGAATATTACAATTTAGTTAAACTGATGTTAACACATTTTCACCTCTTTTTTAGGACTATCCTTACACTTTTTTTTTCACTCATATGACTGAGTGCTAGTCCAATGAGTGAAGGAAACCACCCTTGATGTCATCAGCAGTGGAAACAAAGATGGATAAAACAGGACACCACAACAGATTCCTGACCCCACTTAGCTTAGAAAGCACCAGGAAGCTCCTGCCAACCACCTGCTCCAGGCAACCAGGATCTTTCCACACTATGACTTCCTCACACATCAAATTTATTTTCTTGAATACAGACAATTCTAGACAATTTATTAGTGTTTGCTATAACTTTCAACAAATTGGTGGCTTGGTCTTAGTTGGCTGATTTATTGATTCTTAAGGAAAGTTGTCTTCATAAAAATCTCCAGCCAGGAATCCGAGTACAGATTGATCAACTGAACAGATGGAAATATAAATCTAAAATATGGCGCTCTCTGGACATGTGGGAAGTATTTAATTTGTGTATGTGGGTATGCAAGTAGAAAAGAACTAAAGCATGCCTTCTAAATCAGTGTCCAGGAAACAGACTCACATGGAAACAAACACAGAGATCACCTCACATGCAAATCTCTGTACTATCAACTCTTAAAATATATTTACATCAAATAGAATACTTATTCCCATACACATTGCGATGAAAAACTTAAATTCTCAGAACTTTTGTATGTCTCAGTGATTGATGATTCAAACACAATTTCATAATGATGATATATTAATCTTAGGAGACATTTCATGTGGCATTTCTTTGTGACGCCAAACGAAATTTGATAAATTATGACCAACAGTATATGACACAGACAACTCCACATTTTAACAAACAGACATGGACTACAAAAATACCGATCGGGGTAATATATATAGTACTGATATAAAATAAGCTGATAGATCAGACTGGCTTTTTTGTTTAGACTGCCATCCTGTAATCAATTTGGTCCATTCTTTTGTCTAAGGCTACAAGCAGGACTGTGTATCATCAACACTTTTTTAACTTGTCTTTCTTTATTGTCTCAGAGATGCCTGGCCACCAGAGCCAGGGGGGTATATGATTCGGGGAGGAAACTGGAATGATAGGTGGCTACACACTCATTTTCTCTCTAGCATTCTCTCTATTCACAGAATAGTTCAAAATAAATCTTGCAAGACATCCAGTCTGTAGCAGCATTCGATGTTCACTGGCAGGACACACATGCACATGGACTATGGTGAATGAAACAGGCTGTCCCTAATGGGTTGACCAAACATGAAGGCTTATCGCTTGGACTTGGTTAAAGCCTTACTGCTTACTAGACAATCATTCAGTCAATAAATAGAACTGGAGCAATAAGTTGTAACTGCCTAAACGTTCAGTCCCATGATGATAATTACCATACAATTTTCACTAGGCTAGCCTTCCCTGGCCAAATCTGACCACCAATGTCTGCACATATGTGTTTTATTTTTTTCGTTGGCATACTCTATCCTGCCAGTGTTTTGCTGTAGCTTTTCAGTCCATAAAACTGGCATAGTAACATATCAATGTGCAAGTTTTTAACCCTGAAATCATCCATTGTACCTTCCATAGCTTTCATGTGTCACATAAAGCTGTCCAAATACATATCAGGATGAAGTGAATCGGGCCAGGGTTGCTAGGCGTGGTCAATTTTTTGTTGGATGTTGCCAGGTAGAGTGTTAGGTTGCTAGACGTGGTCTTTTGGCTGGTATAGACTCCTCCTCCTCTTCCTCCTCAGAGTCCTCATCTGGATAATCCACTAATCCCACCCGACCCGCCTGTGAATGTAACAGAAACCAGATTAAAACATTAGTGATTCTGACTAAACAGAATTGCCGTGGCACTCTAAATTAACCCAAGTAAACGATAATTCACACGGCAGGAATAATTGACTGTAACACAGTGATAACGGTATTTCACCAATTTGGCAGTGGTGTATTCCACCAGAAGGCAATAACAGAAAAACAGCCCAAATAATGTGACGCAACTACAAGTGTTATAGAAAGATAATATTTCCCCAGGGGGAAATATCCCTATTACAGCATGAAGCTCTAACATAATGCCCTTAGCAAGAGGGCAATACAGTGGGATATGTAGTAAGGAGTATGTGGGATTCCCAGAGTTTAAAACGTGTTGATCGAAAAATTTTCGACCAAACAAAAGAAAAACCCTCTAAAGAGTTTGTAATAAACATTACTGTGAAATTTTACCTCCATCCTTTGTAGAACAGAGAAAAAGTGTTTATGATGCAAGGGTTGTAATGTCAGAAAATGCTAAAATTAACTTGCATGTATAACATTTTTTTATATATAATTTTAGTAGTATTACAAAGTAATTACAATAAACAATTCAACTCAAGAACAACATAATGCATGAGAGGAATATCTAAGGATGTTTCACACAGCAGAGCTGAAGCTTAGCAGACTAAATAACCATGACGCCAAAGGTATGATGTCGGCACGAAAACAGTGTGGGGAGCATTGCAAAGGCCTCCCCCTATAGATTGGAACGAAAAATTTAACTAATATATATACATTGGAGCATTCCTCAGCCTCAGGCGAACATATCCTTTGGGAATGATATACAGTGATAGAGGAGTGATATGAGGAGTAAATGAGGGTGTACCTTGACAGCTAGCGGTGATTCCCGATAATCAGCTGGACTGGACGGGGAACAAGCTGGTGTTAAAGCAGGGTTGACACGTATAGGACTGACTGGTGAGCCGGGACTGGACACAGGGCTGCCTGCTGGTGTCACTGTAGGAGAGCAGTTCTTCAGGTTGATGTTAATAGGGGAAGCACGGTTTATAAGCTTAGGTGGGGAATCTCTAATATCCGCATCTTTTGACGCTGCAACATCAAAGAGAGAGTATTATCAGATGCAAAGTCGCAGTCAATTAGGCCTGCTAAGCATATTGGTCGATGCTTGGATAGCACAATTTTTTTACAGCGAGTAAGATATTAGCTCTGGCAACATTTTTTAGGAGAGCAAAACGTTGACAGTGGCGAATCAAAGATTTATGGACGAGAAATAATACATAAAATGAAATAATGAATCATTATAAAAACATGCATCTTGTGACACATCATTTGAAATAAAGAAAATCTACTATGACAGAAAAATTATGCAGAAACTTTTTACACAAGCATTCATAGACCATCACTATATGGGTTCAATTAATTTTTTTGAGTTTCAGCAATACCTGTACATATATTATATTTTTGTATAAATGTAGAGAAAGAAAATTTTGCTTGCCTCCACAGGGATTCGAACTCGAGTCTCTGGCTTGCATTTATATTATATGTATGGTAATAAGAACAGAATTGGAATAATAGTAAATAAATATTTGTGGAAGGAAAAGAGTCATCTCGAAGTTAAAATGTCATTCATCACGTTTTTTGTTATACCTCTCTTATGATCCATAAATTTATTTAACTGGTCAACATCAGAATCTAGTTTGGTGTCCAGTTTATTTTTTATGAAGTCTGACATGGGTATGATTGTCTCTCCCTCGTCCACATCCTCTTCCTCCTCAAACCACATGGCCTCCTCATCCTCCAATGACCGGGCGTCACGGCGATAACGATTGTTCCGTAACACTGAGGATACATTGCTACAAATAAGCAACATAAACTTTTATTAATACAACACATTTTATACAAAATGTCCGCAAGAGAAAAAAAATGTTGCATTGGAACAGCGCCTTTTTAGTTACATTAGTATTGAGAAAATTAGAATAGGAGAAACTATGAAAAGGGAAGTGAAGTTGGTATAGTTTATAGTTTCCACATTCTGCAACAATTGCATTTAAACGCAGTAGAATATAAACTATACCAATGTGAATTATTTGTGTTTTCTTTGGTTGGGGTTTTAAGCCAAACTTGGTTATCTCATATCATTGCAATGGCAACTGAAAAGGACAAAACAACTCGCCACTTTAAATCAGCTTGATGATTCCCTTAGCCAAGAGAGCACCATGGCACAGGAGGCTCTAACCAACCACTTATATTTCCACGTTAAGTGTTTCCCGAAATATACCGACTTTCCTTAAATATACTTAAAATATTTTCTTTCTGACTATTCCACTTACAGGGAGGACGGAGAGCAAAATGCTTAATAACGATATTGTCATACCAAAATTGCCAACTTCACAAATTCTTATCCTGTTTATGACGTTGTTGATGCTCAGCTGAATTATACTAGGTGCTATTACTTGGCACCTCATACTTACTTTTCTACAGCCGGCCTATCCCGTAACCGGTCTTGTTGTTGTTCGTATTTTAACTTGATGGTCTTGAATGTGTTGACGTAGGTGATTTTCTCCAATTCCTTCATATGTGTCTCCACTATGTGATTGCTTAATGTTCTAATTTCCTCCTGAAATAGTAGATTAAAATTGTTAGTTAGAGTTTTGAAAAAAGGAAAATAGCAAAATACACTTAATATAAAATGGTTCAATGTTAAGCTCTCTCTTTTTTAAGCAAGGTATTTTAGTAGAATTTCTAATTGGGCTAGGTCACTAAAATGTTGAAACCCTTGGAAAAGTATCCAATGAGTAAAATCCTACTTCCTACATCCTAACATAGAAATTCTGAAAAATAATATATATAGATCGACTATATGTGACATATTGAAAAGTTTATAAATATCAAATTAAAATCAGTTTGAGTAAGAAATTTTACTTTTTAATCCAGATAGTTGTCCTGATAAAAAGTGCCAAACGCTTTCAGAAAATATCAACCTTGAGGATGTGCGAAATACCGTATTAAAATAGTAATAAAGTTGATAAAATCTATAATGCGACCCGAATTATAGATTTTAATACGGTATATCGCACATTCTCGAGGTTGATATTTTCTGAAAGCTTATACTTTGGGCCATACTAAAAAAAAACAAAAAAAAACAAAAAACGGTTTAATTCGTTTTAGTTGATTTTTGGCCGAAATTTTGCGGTATAGTACCTTTAATACACAGTTGATTCATAAACCCAAAACTAATATGGTTCTAAGTCTTTGTCATAAGTAACATAGTGTGAAATGAGATTTAATCTTTATCATTAAATGCAGAAATAGACAAAAAGTCATAGTTAAATTACCGACCCTAACAAGTTTCCCATTGTAAGCCACTTAAATCAAATTACTGTAGGTAAATGTATGATGGACAATTTGTGCAATGGTTTATCTATGTACTTTTTTGCAGATAAAAATAACCCAAATTACTAAAAATTCAACCCTAGCAAAACTGAATAAAGTTATATTTCTCTTCCACAACATTTTAATACACATATACTTCAGTGACATGTTCACTACAACAAATGTAGCATTAAAACGTCCACCTTACATTTCACTTACAATAATAATTTCTTACCACTTTTATAAACTCAAATAATTCTATCATAGCAGAATTTAACAAGTTATATCGATCCCCATTCGCCATAAAAGCATCAACCACAGGCTGGAATAAATTTCCACGAACAATGTAACGATTATAAAACTCTTCTTTCAAACCAATGATTTTTCTCATTAGCCTTAGGGCACCTGCAAACAATAAACATGTGAATATGTTAAGATAGATAAATAAGTAGGACATAAATTGTTTGTTGAGTGTTTTTTGTCTTACTTTAGGGTATACACAAATGGAAAGAAAATCATAGCTTTACATTTTGTATAATAAAAATACACAAAGTTATTATTTTTTGATATTTTAGTTTGGTATTTAAATACATTTTTGGGGATCTGATTATAAATCAATGTTAGGATAATAAGAATGGAAAACAGTAAGTATCCAACTTGCAAAGGGATTTATCAAAGATGCAAAGCCAACCATTGTAAAACAGGAATCTGAGATTAATCAGAGTTAACATTATCATAGGAGATACACAAAGAGTTTTCAGAGAATTTTGCAACCTGTTGAACGAGGTGTTATAGATATAGGTCGTTTTCCTATGAAACAGGGTATTTAATCGTTTGACTAAATTCTTATATAAAACTGGTGTAAGTTCAGTTCAATGGAAACTTTGCAGTTTGATAAACTATAGAAAAGCCAGCAATTTGATCCCATTCTACAATAATAATTGGACTAAGCTAATATTTGTTTCGAGTCTCAATGGTCAAATCTTTGCAGCTGATATCAAGAAAACAATTTTCGACCCAAGTTATTCACTATCTGGCTTACTTACACAGAGCTAGAAATGTGTGCTTTGACTTCAGGAGAACAAGAACTCTCCGCAATAGATCTTTGTTGATGACATAATTCTTGATGTTATATGTATGATGTTCCACACAAAATGAGAGTAACTCTAGAATTAAACCTAACAGTTGAGCAGTCTGGTAATCATCTGGTGAACAAAAGGAAGAGAACAATATATAAATAATTTACTTTTTGGAAGGGAATGATTTTATGAACATAATCTGTAAACATAATGTTCCTTCTGTGATCGTCTTCGAAAAAATAGTATTACTACAAGCAGAAAAACTAATCTCAAGATATATTGTTTCTGTATTTGTTATTTTATACCTTTTTGACTTGATTCAAATTACATATTAATTCTAGGGTTATTAATTTATTTGCTTGGTGTTTAATGTAGTACTTTACTATTTTTCGTATGTGGGGATGATGGTTAGCAGGCGTTTGATTAAAACTGAGATAATACCACCACTCAAACTTAACAGCAACTACAACCAAATGAAGTTCTTACTTACCATTACTAGGCTTATCATCTGTTGTGTTTGCAAATAATGGGGCTGTTAACACATGCATACTGTGTTTGTAGAAAAAACTCAGGAATTCTGTTTTCTCCATCTTCTGCTGGTGTCAGAAATAAAACATAAAAATAATTATATAATTTTAAAACTAGTTTTTAATCAGTATACACAAGCATTTAGTTAAG
>JAVFBZ010197915.1:0-13993 GCA_032466195.1 Katharina tunicata | reverse complement strand
CAGTACACACTTACAATGTAAGCTTATTTTTTTATATTATTTCATCCTGAGATTACATACATACATACATACATACAAACATACATACATACATACATACATACATACATACATACATACATACATAAATTAATTTATTGGCGGCTCCATTTAAATGACATTCTGAGATCAATCCTTACGCTCTAAATACGTGATAATCGTGATTTATTTAGAAAGCACGAAGCCCAGCTTGTACAAATTACCTGACCAAATCAGGCAATATTCCCATCAAATGTTTAGTAGTATATACATGTATCTACCCATATAGTTAAATATCTTACAGTATATGATGTTTTCTGGTTTGTTTTTTCGGTAAGTTTATTTACTTGATAAAGCTAAAAAAAAAAAGATGCTGCGCAGGAACAGGTGGCAAGAACTTCAAATGTTCCAAAGATCGTAATAACATGTGGAACCGCTATCATAATACTGACATCTTGAGTCTGCGTGCGTAAGATTGTCAGTGAAATTAACTATATGACGATAATTAATGATACGGTGCTTTGATGATTTATGCTAACCGAGAGACAACGAAGAAATATATGAACGACAAAACCCCTTCACACCTTTTATTTTTATTCGTCCAGCTGAAAGCAAACTCTACAATTGACAGTTTTACAATTAAGTGCATCATAAGAAATTCAGGTCCTTTATGTTCAAATGGTTCTGAGAATAATATTTCCTTGCTAACCACAAATGACTGTTTTATTGGTATTCGAACACCAGATATTAAACACGTGTGTCTTTCTTGTCGTTTTGGCTAGCTGTCTGTTAGGGCGATAAGAACTTCAACTTGCTATCTAATTCCCTGCTTCACTTCACAAGGACATAAAATGATGTCCCACAGGAAAATCTATGAACACAACACACCAGCTGGAGCGAGTTTACGAGAGCGTCCACGGGATTATAATGATATAATTCATTTCGAATATGTACACACTGACTTGATTAGGAATTCCCAAAAGACAAGTAGGTCCCAATCTATAGTTTGGTGGCAAACAGAAATACCGACAATAGCCATTAAAACGAACGATGTACGTCACTAAAACTTGTTCGTCTTTTCAACTTTTAACCGGAAAATAATGGGTTGTTCCCCACCGTTTAACAAACACCTTGCAAGGATCAACTACAATCCACAAATACTATAATACTATGTCTTAAACCTTGATGATATTTGGGCATATATTGCCCTTGGCAGCAGGACTGAGTTGCTAGTTATTGAAACCAAATTAATGTGGAGAAGGGGTCGTATATAATCTTCCACTTTTTCACAATCGCGTGATGCTTGCTGTAAGACAACTGATCTTCTAGGAACTTTAGCTTAAAACACTTCTAACGATCCTGCAAATACAAGCGTTCTACAAATCCTGTATAGACCCAGCCCCATAGTGGTCAATTATGATAATACATTTATTGTTTTGTTAAGACATGAAGTCACGAATACTAATAGAAAAGAACATTCTATATGGCTAGAAACAGTCACCACATTTGTCTGACTTTAAGATATCGAATAAAAGAAGAACTTATAACGAAAACCGATCTGAAAGCCATTTTGGAGCCAATATGGCTACCAACTCAGTGAAGTATACTTAAAAATTTAAAACTCAAACTTTACAAATCAGAGAAAAAGTGTAGAAATAATGGTTGTTTGGTTCCATTTTTCACATTGGTATATTGGCCGGCAGTTTTTCTGCTCATAATTTGGGTCCCTTCACTTCCATCAATCTGAGCTTAGAAAAAACGTTCAGCAGTATATTGCAAAAGAGCTTTCTATTTTGGGGTTCTGTATTGATCTGTCAGAGTTATTTAACAATTAACATGTCACCAAAGCAATGTAGCTGTCACAAGATTCCTTACAATCATAAGTTTCGAAACTAAAAGATAGATAACCTTAGCCCTTGGGCATGACTACATTCCGCCACCAACAAGATGTTAAAGGAGGTAACACAGCTTTAAGAAAACACTTGTTTGGATGTAATGTAAATGTCAGTGATCACCCAAAAAAAATCCATAGATGCTACAACCATTATTGATGCGGTTATTTCTTCGTTTTATTAATAAATCATACTGGAATCACTTGGATATATCTCAAGTTGATGAACTTATTAAAGTTAGATAGAATCTCAACTTGTATAATATTTTTACGAAAATCTGTGGCAGATTATTGTCGATTCTGGAGTTGAGCACTTTCCAATTGGACGATTTCTTTATTACATTTGAACGATTAATAAAAAACGAAGACTGTTGTAAATAATATTTATCTTATAGTTATCAATTTAGTTAAATTTAACAAGAATATTATTTAAAGACAAGTATTTTTTTATGTCTAGGCCGGCTGCAGATTATTGATTTCGAAACGCCCATATGATCCGAGCGCGAAGACTTAAGGTGACAGTGCAGGCCTTATAATACATGCCATGGTCGTCATAATAGAGACAATCTTTGTTCGTATAGGTATTCCCCTAACCGTACTTGACTGATACAACTATTTAATTGAATGCCCTTAATATCAATAGGGGAGGGGATTCTAACTTCGTTTCATAATTAACTAATTAGTCTTTAACATCACCATCTACCAACACCATGTGTTGCTCCGCGTATGCTTTTCTTTGTCTAGGCTTGTATCCTCAGAAATATATCAAAATAAAGTAAGTAAAGCTTCATTTATGTAAAGTTACAGTGAATGTTTCTGTGGATGTTTTACAGCAATGTTTTAACGAAGACCACTGTTAGTTTGACCAGTACTATGAAAGGCTGGATAACAGTTGTTATAGGGCAAGGATTCATTGGATCTCGACACACCATGCCAAATTAATCTGTTTTGGTAGACGTTGTAAATTGAAGCCATGGTGGTCAGATCATTTTCTTTGGACTTATACAGGATGAGATATCATCCATCTGATTGATATCTTGTTGCAATCTACTGTTGTTCTCAACTAGATACTATTCAAACAATTCCCCTATTGGCCAAATAAATATGGTAAATTATGGAACTGTCACAAAATGTTCTGTCTGAAAAGTCAATCCCCATCCCCTGGTCATCTATCAGATACTGTGATGCAGTGACGAATAGCATAACAATAATACCAAATACGTTCATAAATGTGTCAAATGTTTATTACATCAATAAAAAGGTAGACAACATGTGCAACATACTTTGATTGATATTTTATTCACCAGATAGTAACGAAAAAATCATTAAAACAACACTTTAACAGACAAAACTGTCGGGAATAAAGTTTGCGAGGACTTGTTCTATCCCTAAGTTGGAACACACAAGCAAGTACAATAATGAAATTTAAAATAAACTATCGAAACAATCATTTCATTCTTAACAACATATATACATCGAGATGAAAAGAGATAAATATATAGATATTTGATAGATTACAGTTACGGGGTACTTTTAAAACACTCTACCAAAATACTAAATAAGCAAACCCTGAATAAGTCTAAAAATAGTGTTTTTGACATGCTGTCTTGGTCTTAAAGTTAAATTCCGATTGACAACCATTGCACCGTTTAGTACTATGTGCAAAAATTCGACATCCTCATTGTTTTTACTCTTGTTTTTTCTTCCAATTTTATAGATTTTGTCAAGGAGTAAAGCGGTTAATGTTTCTCAACTTCATTTACGTGCTATATTTCAGAAACGCTCTGAACGGTTTGATGGACCAGATTGTCAGACTTATTGGATTTTTTTTTATGTTAAAATCAATAAATGCTGGTTTTGGTTACAGTTAACAAATAAAAAAGTTAACAAAAGCCGCTTCTACGTTTTTAGTAAGATTATTAGTTTAAAATGGAAAAAAACATTTAAACTAAACCACTGCAAGTAAAGTGCATTGTGGACTTTTGGCCATGTGTCATTAAGGTATTTCTTGTAGATTAAAATAACACATAATGCTCAAAATGTATACGTAGCAAAACCAAAACTGTAAAAATGAAGGAATAAAGTTATTTATTTGATGAACATCAATTTAATATACATTTACATCACTGACACTATCAGTCATAAATGTAGCATAAATGTAACACAAAACTCCGCCACATAATCTACTTACACTAACTCAAATGAAAAGACTTTCGGCGGAAAATGGGGAATCCTACAAAAAAAAAATAATTTAAGATTTGTTCACAACTTGGAGGGGTAAATAAGTTGACTAATACTTGTCTTGTAGCTTCCTTCCCATCTAAATAACATACGAATGATAGTGTAAATCATAACAACATACTAATTGGCAAGTTCCATTGACCTCCATTTGAGTATATAAGTGTATGCCCAATATTTTCAAATATTCCGACATTTGCCAGAAATTGATAGTGGACAACGATTGGGTTCACGGATGATTCTCAGCCTTAAGTTATAATGTGGCAGCGGGTTTGGAATTGAGCATCGAACCATTAGACAACCATTCGCACAAGTGTACCACCAATACGAGCTTAGAAAAGCGTTTAAAAATATTCTACAAGACGAGTTCGAGGTTTGTATTGAGCTGTCAGAGATATTTCACAATCAACATGTCAACAAACAATGTTACTGTCACATTTTTCGTTCCAATCTTACGTTTGGAAACAATGATGGATAATCTTTCCCGTTGTATATGATAACATTCAACCACCAACTAGATGATAAACCAAATAATACAACTTGCCATTGTCAGTGGTCGACACAATTTCCATAATGCTACAATTGTCGCTGATTTATTCATCCAGTAATAAATAATAATGGATCCCTATAAAGTTAACCTAAGTTAATTAAGAATGTCTTCTAAATTATTGAAGTAGGGAAGAAATGTCAAATTTTATCAGAATTCTTTATAAAGTTTATTCGAAGCTCTGTTGCATAGTAATGACTGAAAGGAATATGGTCATTGACGTCAAAACATTAACCAACTGAACGACATTAAATTAAACAAGAACGGAAGGTTTGAATAATTATTTTATAATCTTACACTTATTACTTCATCAAACACGAATAATGCTCTTGGGAAGTATTTTTATGTACCAAATCTGCTGCAGAGTATTGATTTTCAAAGCCTATATGGTTTGAGTGCGAAGGCTAAAGCTAACACTGCAAGTCGCACAAAACGTACCAATTTAGCTAGTATTAATTGAGGAGATCTTTGTGCTAATATGGTGTCCCATAGCCGTACTCACCTAATACAATCATTTACTTAAATGCATTCATTTTCAATAGGAGAACAGATTATAACTTCATTTCATAGTTAACTAATTATTCTTTAACATTAGCATCTACCAACACCATATGTTTCTCCAAGTATAATTCTCTTTTCAAAAACATGACTTAGATGATTTTCAACTTCTTGGTATATTGATGAGCGACGCTTCGGCCTAAATACTAAGACCGTTCTCATTAATGATTGCTTGAAAACGGTCTTTGCATCTAGGCCGAAACGTCGCTTATAAATTTACCTAGAAGTAGAAAATCCATGTAAGTCATGTTTTTTATGTACCCAACTTATAAATGCCGCTTAAACAAGATGATTTTCCATGCCTGCCTGCATACCACATTGTTTATCTTCCGATAGAAATTCAGTTCGCTTCTTTGTAACCTTTTCGGTCATTTTATTACTATAGTTTCGTAGTCTCGATGCAGTTTTATAGCATAACGGTGAATGTTTCTCTAGATAAGTTTACTGAGATGGTTAAATTAGGACCACCGGTGTTTTTGACCAGTACTATGAAAGGCTGGATAACAGTTGTATTGGGACAAAGATGTATAGGGTGTCGACAAACCAGGCCAAATTAATCTATTTTACTAGGCGTTTTTAATTGAAGCCAGTGTGGTCGGATCGTTTATCTTAAAAGATTAAGACAAGGGAAGATATCATTTGGAGTTTACTGTTAGTCTTAACAGGAGATACCTTTCAAACCAATCTAGAAATGAATTCGCCCATTTGCCAAAAGTAAATTGTAAATTAGTAAAGTGTCAGAAAACCTTCTGTCTGGAAAATCAATTTCTATCGCTTTGTGCTGTTTTTTTTTAATCTCACAAACAGCTTGATCATGTATCAGATGTAACGAGCAGCAACTTATAAAATATAAACATAAAACATAAAAATGTATATAACAACAATCAAATAAATATAAGGAAAGCAAGTCACATCAATTGATAGATAACAGTTACTTTCATGCACTCAATACGCTGATGCCATGTCTAAATCTTCAATATTTTTTTTATCAAAGTTTTATCCCTGTTTATCGATTTTGAAACCCGACAAGGTCATATAGTACTGGTGCTAAATGTGACAAAAACAGTTATCAAGTTACTTGCCAATCGATTAAAACGGTTAGTGTTTCTGAACTACGAGCTAATTTCAGCGGCCTTCTGAACGACTTCCTGGAGTAGACTGTCAGACAGAATTTTTTTATTAAATAAATAAATGATGTATTTTGTTACAATAAGGGAACCTACCCAATTTACAGTTTAAAACATTACTGATTTAGGGTTAAAGGATTACTGATTAAACATCATACTATGAAAAAGATTTTCAATATGCAAAGTCAAATGTGAACTTAAACTCGGATCTGATAGGCTATAGACAAAATGCATGTTACTTGTTTAAGTGGCATTTAGAAGCTGTAGGTAGTCATTATTGGAACACAGATTTTATGGATATCAACTTCTTCTTTATTATTTCACACGACGTTTCGACACAGTTACTAGTATCTTTGTCAAGTATTGTTAACCATCATGAACACTGAATGGTTATATATGTACAAATATTTTAAAGATCATAAACATAAATAAACAATTTTGAGAAATAGAAAAACAGTGATGAAATATATATGAAACTATAGTTGAAGAGGTCTGTTTTGGTCTAATATTTTTTTGCATAACTTTTCATACAAGTTTCTGGGGGGTAGCCATTGAGATTAACGAAGCTGTTCCTAATATAATTTAATTCAGTTTCGAGATAGTCATCACTACATATAAACTGATCTACATACATAATTTAATATACATTTACATCACTGACATGGTCAGTCGTAAATGTAGCATGAATGTAGCGCAAAACTTCACCACATATTCTACTTACAGTAATTCAAATGAAAATACTTTTTGTGAAAAAACGGGGAATCCTACAAAAAAAAAATTTAAGATTTGTTCACAACTTGGTAGGGTAAATAATTAGACTATTACTTGTCCTTTAGTTTCCTTTCCCTTTAAATAACAGGTGTAAGTCCACAAAATTTGCATTGTTGCATGTAGCGTAAATCCTAACAACATACTTCGCCATTCAGCAAAGTTCATAATCTGATGAAGGTATTTATTTTTTCGAATCAAGTTGGCAAGTTCCATTGACCTTCATTTGAGTATATAAGTGTGTGCCCAATATTTTCAAATATTCCGACATTTGCCAGAAATTGATAGTGGACAACGATTGGGTTGACGGATGATTCCCAGCCTTAAGTTATAATGTGGCAGCGGGTTTGGAATTGAGCATCCAACCATTAGACAACCATTCGCACAGGTTTACCACCAATCAGAGCTTAGGAAAGCGTTTTAAAAATATACTAGAAGATGCGTTCGAGTTTTGTATTGAGCTGTCAGAGATATATCACAATCAATATGCCAACAAACAATGTTACTTCACGTGTTTCGTGCCAATCTTACGTTTGGAAACAAAGATGAACAAACTTTCCCGTCGTCAATGATTACATTCAACCACCAGCTAGAGGATAAACCAACTAATACAACTTGTCATTGTCAGTGGTCGCCACATACTCCATAAATGCTACAACCATCATTGTCGCTGTTTTATTTGTCCAGTAATAAATAATAATAGATCCCTATAAAGTTAACCCAAGTTAATTAAGGATGTCTTCTAAATTATTTACGTAGAGAAGAAATGTCAAATTTTTATCAGAATTCTTTATAAAGTTTATCAGAAGCTCTGTTGCATATTAATGACTGGAAGGAATACAGACATTGACGTCAAAACAAGATGATTTTCTATGTCTGCGCCTGCATATCACATTGTTTATCTTCGGACAGAAATTTTTCAATTCAGTTCGTTTCTTTGTAATCTTTTCGGTCATTTTATTACTATACATTCGTAGCCTCGATGCAGTTTTATAGCATAACGGTGAATGTTTCTCTAGATGATTTTACATAGATGATTCCCGTTAAGACCACCGTTGTTTTGACCAGTATTATGAAAGGCTGGATAACAGTTGTATTGGACCAAATACTTATAGGATGTCGACAGACCAGGCCAAATTAATTTATTTTACTAGGCGTGTTTAATTGAAGCCAGTGTGGTCGGATCATTTATCTTAAAAGATTAAGACAAGAGACGATATCCCTAGGAGTTTACTGTTCGTCTTAACAGGAGATATCATTCAAACCAATCTAGAAAAGAATTTTCTCATTTGCCAAATATATATTGTAAACTAGGGAAGTGTCAGAAAACCTTCTGTCTGGAAAATCAATCCCAATTGCTTTGAGCTGGGTTTTTTAAATCTCACAAACGGCTTGATCAAATAAATATAGGGAAAGTAAGTCACACAAATTGATAGATAAAACTGTTACGGTGTACTTTTATGCCCTCAATACGCTAATGCCATGTCTATAATCTCCGATTTTCTTTTTGTATCAAAGTTTGATCCCCGTTTATTGATTTTGAAACCCGACAAGGTCATAGTGCTGGAGCTAAACGTGGCAAAAACAGTTATCAAGTAACATGTAAATCGAGTAAAACGGTTGTGTTTCTGATCTACAGGCTATTTCAGCAGCGTTCTAAACAACTTCATGGTGTAGATTAAATACATAAATGACGTATTAGTTTACAATAAGGGAACCCAATTTACAGCTTAAAACATTTTAAGGATTAATTATTATACATCATACTATAAAAACGATTTTCAATATGCAAAGTCAATTTTGAACTTAACTCGGATCTGATAGGCTATTGAGTTATCCTCTACAACTTAGCCCACCTATCAAATCTCAGGTCGATGTTATACGAGGGATTATATCTATCTATTTCTTCTTCCCTCGCTCTATATCATCCACATGTACTTTAAATTAAACCAGAAATTCATCGAAGACAGCGTTGAGCCTAAGTACCCAAGTGTTTATAAGATTGCAAGACCAAGATTTAAACCTAATTTTAAATTATAAGGGATGATAGACTATAATGAGCGTCTCATTTCCGTTCAGATGGTCTCTTCTCTCTATGCTGCTATAGACTTGTGATTGATCGAAAGAAACTGCAATAAAACTTGTCAGAGTCATGCTATGTTCTTCAAACAGGATTTGGTGCCTAATGACTATGCCTTTCGAAAAATATCGAACAACGCGGTATATTACGGCAATGGACATAAGAGTACTTATAAGCGTTGCATTCTAGAATACACCGTCTACATGTATTTGGCTTACCTAGTTGAAGCCATAGCACTTCTGACAAACAAACAAAAACATTTGTGATTAACGACATGCATTAGACTTAAAATGTGAGTTTAATACTGATCACCGCGCCTATCGATTCTCAATTTGATGGGGTATGGGGTATTACGTACATTCTATTCTGTATGTATTTGTCTCTGATGCCATCCTACTCTATATGTAGGTATGAAACTCGATAAACATGATCACAAAGTTGGGTGAAACAGTGTAACATATGCCAATAACTAAAATGTTGAAAAACAAACCGTTGCAGGAAGGCACGGGATAAAGATATTTTTTACTATTTCAGCTTTTTAAACAAAATAATATTACTCCTTAAGATCATTCAAAATGGTATCCAATGTTTTTTACGCTTTATCAATTATATGATAGCTCTAGAAAACATTTGACGTCATCTACTATCCGATAAACTATATATACATACGGTGAAAAAATGTATTGTACAGGTGGGGTTTAATTAAATAACTACATCTGAATGACATCTAGATCGCAAACAGATCTTGCAAATATCATATTGAAAACACGAAATCATTTATTTGTGATTCACGTTTACAACCTCTAGGAAAACACCTAGTCTAGAAACCACTCTTTTGAAACTTCATTGTCAATCAGTAAACAAATAATCATTAAATACAAATATCTCATCAATAAACAAACAATAAAGGCTGACATACCATGTTTATGCGAAATGAATTCCATCTCTTTTTAGTCCATCTGTTTTCGGCTTAAGGGAAAACTTAACATTCTCAAAGGGTCTCTAGATTAATTAGTAGAGGGATGAAAAGAAGACACTGAATTATCAAGATAGATACACGTCTTATACTTATCGGTCAAACTGTGTCATTCCTAAAAAAAACACAATGCAGCAACTGGAGTATTATTTTAGCAACATGTAACAAAATACCTTCTCACCAAGTTGTTCATAATATAAAGTATAATGCTTCAGTATTGTTATTTGATCACCAAAGAATGTGTATATTCATGTCATACTTTTTAATGTGCACTGTAATCTAAGGGAACATTTGGGGTGTTTTTGTTGGGTCTTATAAACTAATAAAGTAAAGCGTTGTGTTGGTAACTTCAGTTTGATGCCTTTCATCCTACAAGGATAATTACTAAACCTGTTATTTAAAACAAGGCTAATATGCTTCATCCCGTAAATATTATGTATACTGTACCAAAGGACAACAGTGGCTTGGTAAAAAAAAATTACATTTTTAACTTAAATAATGCGTGAATGAGTTCGAGGTTTGGTTTATTTTTTACTCCACACTTCAGTCCCTATCCACAGTCGAGTTTTGTTTTTTAAATGTTTGTTTAATTATGATTGGTTTTCCTCCTAATTTCACATCCTATCTTCTGACAACCTTTTGAAATGTATGATGGCGAAAGAAACAATTATACTTATATATTGTGTGACAAATTGTCAGGTAGCATAGACCTTATGTATCTATTAACTCCATTATGGTGTTAATTATATACTTTTATCGACTCCCACAACAGGAGTTCTAACTATTATTTTTATAAACGAAAATGTATTTACTTATGGCTTCCTGGTCATCAACGGAATGATAACAGGAATCAACGCGTATTAAAAGCCTAGAAATCTGTAAAACGAAAAATCATTTATTCAATATTGGAAGAAATCAATCTAACAGAGATAACTGTTGCACCACGTTTACCATTAACTCAAGTCGTATTTTAAAACTCCGTCTGATAATACAGAATGGGCAAGATTTAATCTTACTACGGAAAAAATATTATAGAAACCCAATTTATCTGACGAACCAAAACTTGACAGCTACGAATCACATTCGTTCGATGCATATGTTTAAAAAAGAGGCCGCTTGATCTGTCCATGTTTATATAGGACGACGATGATAAATAAAACTTAAATAAAATCCGTTTAGACTGCTACCACAGTTACTTTATTTTTCGTGAATCACAATATCATGTGAAAGTATCTTCCGTTTTGAATTGTATCAGGCAGCAGAGGAGTACTTGTAACGTTAAATATTAGTCAATGACGTCTGTTTGGCTAGCGTTTCGGAATCCATAGCACTTCTGGGGAAATGAGTTGAGATGTTTGTGATTAATGACATGCATGAGACAGTGCAAATTCAAATGTGAATTTAACACTGATTTTACGTGTTATTAAATTAGTCCCGGCAACACAACCCACGTATCGAATCTCAGCTCGATGTTGGACGGATTCAGCTTTTGTATTTCTTCAACTGTCAGGCTATCTTTCTATATATGTGATACCATCAATACACAACGTTGACAGTCTTGCTGAGCCCAATAACTTTAATGTTATTTAAAAAAAACTAAACAGAATCCAAAGAAATGACTTTAAGCTTTTTTTACAGGTCTTTTTAATGAAATACTGGTTTATTCCATGCTGAAGCGCAATTGGGAATAAGACATACCAAAACACATGATTACAACTGGCCAGTTGTCACATCCTTCGATTAAATAAACATGGTTTCCAAGGTTTTCTGGCTCATGAAGTACCTGATAGACCCGGAAAACATTCGGCGTGATATACTGTCTCACACACTATTTTTTTTCTAAATATGACAATAGTTGATAGATGACATACATGTACTCTACATTAAAGTTTATCTTGAAACAAATTTAAAACAGGTTTCTTCTATATGCTTTAGTTAAATTTATTAACTACTTTGATCTGGCCAAATAAAATATCTTAACATTGGCTTCGATGATGTATTATATGCCTGTTAATCCTTACAATAACAAAATAGGTTAAAGCCGAGGGGACTTCTCTCTACCTCAGAGAAATAAAACCATCGGAACTTTTTACAGTTCATATCTACCTGGCGAACTAAAAACGACATACGCAAATAAACTTGAAAGTCCTTAAACCGACATTAACAAGAGACAATTGTATCTTGCATATTAAGCATTTTGTTTTCTAGATAGTTTATAAATTATCATACAGTTAAAGAGTGATTATGCTGTGATATTGACCACTAAATGGACACTATTTTTTACCTTGCAACCCCTTGTGCAAAGTTAATAAGTGTTTTATTATATAAGAAAAAGTTAAAATAAACACAAACTTAAATTAACACACATTAGTTAATTTATTGAGTTTACACAGCATATAGAATTATGTTACGATGTAAAATTATTGTCAACATAATAAGCAGCAGATTTACAACATCTACTTTTATTTGTGATATTTGTAGCTTACAACTGCATGGTAATTCCAATCAAGCAGCTTTTTTAAATGTACATATTATGAACTTGTTCGAAAGAGAATTAACTGGGATTTTACAGACCTATTTTTTAGTGATATGGTAGTTTAGTACTTCATGGCAAGTGTGGGCATTTATGACAGGCAATGGTATCATCGTTATTGCCGATGTGATATGTGTAACTGTTTGATTAACATGTTGTATCACAGTATGTTCATCTGGAAATGGCAAACCTGTTAGGAAGTTGTACAATTCTGTCAAGTTAATACTGAGGAATGAGATGATCTGTCTGAGAGCTTGTAAATAGAGCAAGCACCTGCTTATCAGTGTTTATCCGATTTGGATTGGTCTGGAGTTCAGGTCTTTGGTTTCTGACTCGTGCACAAAAGTCGCCATGCTTTTTGCTCTTTTGTTTGTACCCAACATTCGACGCTTTGAATAGTCTGTACATTGGATATGTCTGTATGGCCTGTATTTGTCTTTAAACTGCTTTGTGACAGTCATAATATGCCGTGTTGGTATCTGAGCACCGATGGACGGATGAGGCTCTCAAACTGTGGCTTTTCAGCCTTGTTACTCAACATTTTTACCAAATATGTTGTGATCCATTCTCACACATTATTCAGTCTTTTTTTACCTTTTTCTCACCCTTGGGAACAAACAGTTACAGACTGAGATAGGCTCATAGCACAAAAAACGTTTCCACAGTGCATTGCTCACAAGCATTTATAAGCAAAAAGAAAATAGTTTTGAAATTGAATCCCGGTTCTTGTTAAACATTGTATAAATATTTTTATTTTTTTCTTCGGGTTGTGCTTATTTTAACCCATTTATAATATCTATGTGTTTTACATAATATTATTCGCCACATATTTATCTTCACAATTTACATGTTACATGTATTGCCTTTTTCTCGAGATGTGCATTTAGGTTGTCCAGAACAACTTGAGATTCAGGTCTATCTAGAAATTTGTCTCTGAGAATTGATCTAGAAAAAGAGATAATTTATCGACTATTTAATTAGTCAATATCCCTGTGCCAGTGTGATTACTCTTGACCAAAAATATATATATTTTTTATAAATGTAGAGAAATATTTTTTTCTTGCCTCCACCGAAATATATCTATATATATATAGGGAAAAAATATAAAAATATATATATACAAACAAATAGATATATATAAAATTCGCTAGTTCTATCGTGAGCCTCTGTAGCTCAGTCAGTTAGAGCGTTAGCCCTGCTAGCCAGAGACCCGAGTTCGAATCCCGGTGGAGGCAAGCAAAATTTTCTTTCTCTACA
>JAVFBZ010197904.1:0-13995 GCA_032466195.1 Katharina tunicata | reverse complement strand
ATCTACACGTCCTTGAATACCATCAAATTTACATTGATATTTGGGTTTTGCGTTTCTTTTTTTGAAGAGTGTACTTAGGTATACCACAGTTTTCACCAGTTTACTGGTACAGTGTCCACTTTATCAGTTTGCAAAATGTCCCTTTCACCCTGATATTCAGTCTGTGAAAAGTTACGCGTCCCTCTCGGTACTTGGCCTTATCCCCCTGTACTGCGTCGGCGTAATGTGTTCTCCAACACTCGTCCTGCTGTACGTTTATACTCGCCGGCCGTGGCGGACTCCTACTCCCTCTAGCATAATGCGCTCTATGGCAACTTGCTCGGCCTCCTCTCGGGTTGGGCTGTCCCCTAGTACCTCCGGATCGATAGGGGGTTGGTCTTACTAGGTCATTTGGTTTATTGCCGGATGGCACCTGTAAACCCCTTTTCACATGCAGAATATCGTCTTCGTTAATGATCTTGTGAATATGTAAGTCATTTTTTTTAGCATATATTATGTTTCCTCGCGATGACCAGGCGGATGAAACCTCCTCACATTGTTGAACTTTCATCAATAGTGCTTGATTACGTGCTGTAAGATCCTCTCGAATCACATATGTCGTATTTTTCAATCTTCGTCTCTCGCTAATGGCTTAGATATTATGGGTGCGTCTAAGGAATTTCACTATAATGGCACGATTGTCCAACTCATTCTTACAATGGGGTCCTACGCGATGAGCAGCGTCAATATCCATAGAAGAAATGTCCATATTTAGCCTGGACCGCAATAGGTCTACAACCTTTTCAATACTGTCCTCAGTTGTTTCACCTCTTATATCTCCTTCTATGCCCCATATCCTAACAGATGATTTTCTTGTGTATTGCTCAAGGTCGTTTGTTTTAGTGTCAATCCTTACCACTTTGTACTGTCTAACTGTTCTTTGAGTGATATATTTTCGTTTTTTAATATTTGAAGTTTAGTGTTTATTTTAGTATTTTCTTCTTGTAGTTCAAACATTTTACCCTCTATGACCTCACATCTCCCTTCCACCACACTGATTATATCATCCTTCACTATCTGTATTTCTGCTCGTAGAAGTTCTTTAGTTAACATCTTCCCGTTTATCTCTTGTAATATGTCTTTAAACATATTCTCAATGTTTTGATTATCTTTCACTGTTGGCCCCGTATCTAGAACCTCCTCGCAAACGGCAGACTCAGGTCTTTCATTACATTTAGTTCTTTTAGGGTCTTGTTTTGCCTTATTCGATATTGAAGGACTGTCAATGTCATTTATACTAATCACTAGTTGAAGAAGAAGACATATTTTTTTCTCTTGTCTGTTGAATTCAAATACTTCAACATTTTCACAAAGTTCTTAGCTAATATTATTTGATAGTCAATGGATAAACTAGTTCACGAATGACAAAGTCACACACGCCTTACACGGCTATTATGTTATGTTGTTGTTGTATCCATGTTTACCAAAAATACTACGGTGTTGTTGTTGTTGTTCACTCTGAAACAACTGCCTGGCTTAAGTCCTTTTTACGAGAAAATCTTAACATTTTGAGAGGTTTGTTACCTATTGTCCTGTCGAAGATATGCTTTAGTTGCTGATTTGCATTCTCACTTCAGTCGTTCGCCAACATTGCCTCTTTTAAACATACAAATCAAGATTCACGGACACCTTGCCTGATAACACTGTTACCCCGCCATTTTTCTTTTTTGAAACAGGAGTTTTAAATTTGTCCCACTTGGCCCCAATGTGTGACAGTTTGACCCATATGCATGCTATGACCCACGTTACCCCAACATGACCCACTTCACCCCATATTTTCAAACACCTTTTTACTTGTCCTGTGATAAATTTGAACGCTGTTATGTATAAATTGTTCCTTTATAGTGTGACACTATATGTAATGGTATCCCAAGGTGGACAAATTATTTAGATCTGTCGTGCTATGCGCAACAAGATGATGTTGGATTAATATGTGGTCGGGAGTGTCCCAGTTCTCCCAACACTCCCCACAGTATATCACAATTAATGATCTGTTATTTTCATAATTAAACATTCCATTAAAGACTACTATATAGTGAACATTGAACATAAGTGTAATATTATGCACAAAGAACACAACTTACGACTTATGAATCGTCGGTCCATATAAACACGCCACATTTAAAATACAGTTCTTCAATAACTCTTCTCGAACTTTCACGTTACATTAGCATCCCACATTAATGTGGAAACTGTTGATGAAGTGTATCCGGCGTAGTTCGCCAAGCTAGCGAATGCGATTAAATATATGGGTCACAAATTTCATTTGGTATATGGGTCGCCATTTTGTGTTATTTAACGACGGGTGATCGAGTGCTCCATTTCCTTCAACGGAGTCATCAATCTAACATCCTACATCCCAGACCATCTTGTTTTGAACTACTTTCATATGCTGATCACGCACAGCTTTATTGACATAGTAGTAGGTCAAAATGGCGTACGTTCCTTAATTGTTTAAAGGTACGAACAAAACGTTGCCAATTCCTGAACAGCTAATTATCACCTCTTACAATACGAGACAACACATTTTCTCATCAGACATCAAGTCTTAGAAATCTATAATTTAATTTATAATTTTTTAACTACTGCATTGACAAAAGGATTCCAACCAAATGCGTCGGTTAAATTTGTTTATCAGAAGTTTATTTAAAACTCGTATTAAGACGCTTATGACAATGTTTTATAGTTTGTTTGTTTGCAAGCTTCAAAATAAATTTTTAAAAATACATACTAAAGAAATTGATTTTTGTTGTTGTTCGTTTTGATTGGGGTTTTACGCCATACTTTAAGGTTATTTCACTCAAATGACTCCGCGTCAGAGAGAGCAATAGGTGACGGAAACCGTCCTTCACGACACTGACAACAGACAAATTAAGACACCATAGGACCAGGCAAGATTCAAAACATGACGCACAACAAATTGGCTTCCCGATGGAATATCACATCAGTGAGCACCAGGGCACAGACGACTCATGCCAACCGCCGGCAACTCAGTGAAACGATTGCACGAATATGAATAAAAATATGTCTGCATGTTAGAAAAACATATTTTTTAAAAAATAGAGAAATATTTTATTTGTCATAATCGGAAAATATCAGATCAATAAATAAAAGTCGGGAAAGGTCACAACACTCCAGAACAAACATAAGGATATATATTGAATTGACAAATAACAGAAAAGGTTATGGAATGCATAAAATTTAAGTGGATAAGGTGGGGAAAACAATTAATTACAGTTTTTAAGGAAATCAAATATTTATTCATAGCAATTATGAGCATATAGTTTATTAAGCAATTCAATTATTTTGGTTATACATATGGATTATGTGATAATATAAAGTGATTGATCGGATCTCTACACGAGATTGGTTGATTGATGTAAAATGCAAGATAATGTTACACATGCAATTTGTGTGCATTTCCAGAACTTGTTTTACTCCAGATATTTTAATTGATTTTGCTCAGGCCCAATACTGGGCATGGAGTACATAAAACATGAATAACAACAGTATTAAATTTCATTTTACAGTGGTAGTGATGGCGGATGTAAACAAAATAAAAATAAGTTAAATGGGATATGATGGATAAACATTAACGATCATTACTTTTCAAGCACACCAACTTTGAAAACCTGTCTCGAAGATACCATCTCATCTGTGTGCATTTTCAGAAATGTACTCATACAAGTCAGGAACTTATAGCCTTCTGAAAACGCTTCAATTCTGCAAAGCATGACTTTCTGAATTGAAAGATACTAGGGTGTTCTGTTTAATGAGTCATATCCCGGAAACTACTTGAATTTGTGAGCTATAACTTGACAAACTTTCCTCTTATGTGCTAAAGTATCATCATTGAGAATTAGTTCAGAATTACTAAAGAGGGTCAGCGCGGAATTTCATTCTTTCAGCTGATTTGGCATGGAATCCTTCCGCACCAATAATGCCTGTAATGAAATAAAAAAAGTTTTGTTAATCAGATTTAGGAAATTTTAGTTCCTGACCAGTGAGAAATAAGTGCAAATTACGGTAAGGGAAATGTCAAAGACAATTATGGGAATCCCAGTCCTCATCGCTAATTTGATGTGGGTTATGTGTTTTATATAACAGGTACATGTTTTTGCTATTGCTTTTTTAAAAGACCGAATGCAGACCTAGAATAGTATTAAGTATTATTTTCAGATGGCTCTATAATAAGATGCCAAGTTATGCTACCACATGACTTACAACCTTGTCAGCAACGTGCGGATTATGGTTGATTTTCCTGGGCACTGCCAGCTTTTATCCCACAGCTATGACTTATGCAGTGAGCTTGGTGTCGATGCGGTCACATAAGTGAAATATACTTCAGCACGGAATGAAACCCAATGAAATAAATTTTAAAAATCCACGTTGAACAATATCTCAGGAGTGTTTTAAATATGTTGTTGCTCGACTCTTCTATAGAATCATTATCAGCTGTTTATGTAAAATCTAATTGGAAAAAACTTAAAAGGAGCCTATTAAAGCTCTCCAAGGAGTAAGTAAATAATGACAAAATAAATAATAAACATTCGGGATATTTGCGATATAAAAAATATAATGATTTATAAAAACGAAAATGATATCTACACTTACCACTTCGTCTCATTCAATTGAATGAGACACAACGAACGCTAACTGGGGGAGGGGGTTGCTCAAACGTGTCTATGTGACTATATAGTGAAAGACCCGAGGTAGCAGCTGGAAACTCAAACTTTTCCTTAGTTGCTTTGTGGCGCAGAGAAAACGTCTTAGCCCGTCATGCACTGTCCTTAAAGCTTCAGCTTGTACGTCTCCCAAAGACACGGTCATTCTCAGTTACTCTTTGGCATAATCCAGTGATCTGCAGATGTCTTCGTTACCCATTGCCGTTGTTGTATTTTCACAGGACGTCGCCATCTTTGGACTATTTTGCGTAAATCACATGGTACTTCTCCGTTAAAATAACGTCATGAGACATGCTTTGGGCAGTTTTCGATATGATTTGACGAATCTATATGCATTTAAACGTTATTTTCCATGCCAAACGTCGCCCCAAATTTTGACGGAAATCCATACGCCGATGGCCTGGCAATGTATATGAGAGATGTCTCAGGACGTGAACTATAGAATCTCTCGCGAGAATACGAATGCTGAGTCATTTAAGGAGCCGCCCGCTCTTTTTTTGCGTAATATCACATTACTCATTGAGTAAAACACCCAGCAAACAAACAAGGCAACAAACGAAAAGGCATGGCATATATTATGCAACTCTTACATGTATTTTAAAATGTATTGAAACAATGTTATTTATATATGGATTAAAATTTTAAAATATAATGTGCTCGACAAATAGATATAGACCCTCGTGTCTGTTTGATCTTCCTTAGTCATAACTGCTATCGAATCACGTGCTCGATGACCCGGTAATGTGCTTGGAGAGCATGCAAAACACGCATGGAAAATACTTGAATTGAAGCAGCAAGGCGGAGAAAACCAACATTCACCTCGTTTGAAAGGCAAAGGAAGCGTCTACTTTAAGGCTAATAGACAGACACATTTTAATATGCGGACTTATGTTCGACATGACATCAGCTGATAATATTAGATAGGACAATTAAAGCAATTCCAAATAAATGAATTCATCCGGTAACTATCTTTTCTGTGATCGTTGGTATAATGTTAGAATCAATTAAAGCACAGTCGTTGTTAAGAAATGAAGAGCTTGTTTGAAAATAATAACTCTTTCGAAAGGCATTCGAATCTACAATCATGTATTCAGTATTAGACTCAAATACCGTTAATCGTGTATGTGATTTTGAGAATGTCAGGGTTTTCTTAAGAGAACATCTATTTTAAAGACATTTCTTGTTTAATTTATTTCTAAAAGTCTAACTTTTTTTGTTGAAACGATGAATCTACGGAAGAATAATCATCCCGCAAAAAAGCTTTTATTGCCACTATGTCACAGCTATATATCATATATATATATTTATATATATATATATTTATATATTTTGATTCCTTTTTGGGGGGGATGAGGGGTTAGTATAAATGTAGAGAAAGGAAACGTTGATTGCCTTCACCGGGAATCGAACTCGGGTCTCTGGCTAGCAGGGCCAGCACTCTAACCGACAGCGCTCTATTCTGATTACACATCATAATTTCTGGACTGATTATATATATTTACCCTAGAGGCAAAACAAATCTGTTCTGTATATAACAATGTCACAATCTGTCAAATGTGGGCTGAAAATGCCACGTTTCTCTCTGAACGAAACTTTGTTATTTCCAAAAGTGTACCCAGATAATTGAGCATAGATGGATTCTGTTGTAGTTTGTTTACACCAGTAAAGATCTCGCCCCCTTCATACAAGTTCTGGTTATTTATTATAGTCAAACAAATTGCTTAATACCACGGCCACAGACTTTCTGGATGTGCATATGTTAATTAGACCACCGGTCTACAGGATATAAATATCATTGAAGCCATTTAGGCTGATGGTAAAAAAGATGAAGTGGATAAAATTCATCACCCGTGGAACTTCTGAAGTGAATAGGTGTACCTAAGTCAGGATAAATGTATGTCATTTTCTACCAATAAACGGTAAACAACCAAACAGCATCACCATTGTCCACCTTCGCAATATAGAGAAACTATTTCTCGCATATGAAGATAGGTCACAAGAAAGACCAGACAATTCAAAGACGAACTATTCTGACAAAGCAGTATTGTAAAATTGTTTTTATCCGTGACGCATATTACACTAGACCTTTTCGCATACTAATTTATTTCTGACAACTACCAAAGTCATGTA
Source organism: Katharina tunicata (assembly GCA_032466195.1). Taxonomy (NCBI): domain Eukaryota; kingdom Metazoa; phylum Mollusca; class Polyplacophora; order Chitonida; family Mopaliidae; genus Katharina; species Katharina tunicata. The sequence goes on along the minus strand of JAVFBZ010197904.1, from coordinate 7,141 downwards.
CCATACAGTACCAGGGTTTCGTGCTTTTACATACTTATCTGAAAACATTTTTCACACGGCTGCGAGATATCCCAATTTAAAAGCGTTACAGTATTTTGGACTACATGAGTTATAAGGACTTTTTTAAGATCACGAAATAACAATAAACACTGCATCTTCTATGTAACTTCTTTTATTCAAAAGAATGATTTTTCCGTTATATAAAAAGGTCATAAAATGTCATTTAAAGTATATACGGATTTTAGAACTATTGTTACAGGTAGTCAAACGGGCCAACAGAACCATGGTGATCTAGAGACGGTCATTACGAATAAAGTGAGTATCATAAGACAGTTTGGACAGAATTGTAAGATATTAGCTGATTTATTTTAGAGGTTCGTTAGATAACCATGTAAAGGAAAGTAGAGCTTGTTTAGATAACCAAAAAATCAGTTGTGCATTCCCAATGGGTTTTTTAAACCCACTTAGTCCTAATCTTTGAGATCAAGTCTCTTCGAAATAGGGAAAGGTTTGATGCTCTATGTTACAGTAGTTCTTGTTCGTTCCAAAAGTCTTGCTTACTTTTAATAACTGCGATATGATGTTGAAAAGCGACAAATATTAATATTGTTAGGTTATGTTTTTTACTGAAAGGAAGACTTCATGAATATTAATAAGTTCTACAATTACAAAAATAAAACACACATAATGTGTATTTTTGCTGATACTTTGCTCAATCAAGAATAAGAGGAGACCGTAATGATATATTTCTGATTATTAGCAGCTTTGCAATGATAAGTGAAATAATTTAAAGTATTTTGAATTTAAAACAAGATATGTAAGCATTTTGTTGATGTTTTTATATTTCTGTATTGCAGATCGAATACATCCACCCTTTATCTTCACTTTGTTGAAAACTAAAGGTGAAATGTTCATGAAAATTCGCACTGCTCGTAGTCGAGAATTGACTGTTTCATCCAACTACTGAGTATCATTTGTTAGTGTATCCTGTAACTTTAGGGTCATCATAGTTCCTTACCAATATACTTCTTGATAATAAATAACTTCATTTGATTTACCATTTGTAATGGGGTTTTACGTGAACCTAAGGTTATTTTACTCCTGTGACGGCTCAATGGGCAAAGGAAACCACCCACGACATCACCGGAAACGAACAGACAGAAGATGACAGAAGATACCAATTCCAGAATGCCGTAAAAGATCGATTTCCTGATGCCCCTTGGGTCAGAGGCCACCAGGTCATAGAAAGCTCTCACAAACAACCAACAGACTTAGCACAAATGTTGTCCCCGGAAAGTCGATCAATACAAATTTTGGTAACTTTACATATCACGTCAGTGTTTTGTAGTGCAGCTGAAATGTTCCGGTGTCAAAGTGACGAACAAATTGACTATGCAACAAGCGAAACCCTGTTAAAGTCGGTCTTAAACGCAATCGTCTATCTCCGGTTACTTCCGTCCCCTCCGATTAACAGCTTGTGTGTAATGAATGACCATTTTTAGGCCATTTGCGACCGCAGCAGGCAATACTTGTATCTCATGTGAATAAACGTATCGTATAGGACATTAAGTGCATTCTCCGCCTATAAAACTCGACGTAGAGCACACTACAACAAATAAAATAAAGAAATAGAATAGAACTATTTAGCAGAACAGGAGTTATACCAGTGCAACGAAAGAACCAATTCACGTGAAAGAGCTTAAATTATTACACAGGTTTCACATCGGGTTATGCTGCAGCATTTGAAACTACTGGTGTGGAGATTCTGGTGCTTGCCATAGGCAAATGTCCGAACGCTTCAGCGTGTTTGTTTTCTTTCTCGAAAACCCCACGTGATCGACTCTAACCTGCAGAACCAAAGGCATACCTCTGGTAACTGTTAATCAGTAAATCATTGAACACCTTTGTCTTCATCTTTTTGGTAACTTGGAAACCGGATACTCAATAACAAAAGTGGACAATTATTTTTTCACTTCAGATACTGGACTATTTCTTTGACTAAATTGAGTAGCCTCTTCTCTCGTTGTGTCAATCGATTGTAGACCGCAAACTGAATCCCTAGTCACCACTCATCTTGTTCCTCTTCTTCTTATGGTCGCACGTCGATTCTGGCGCTTTCAATCCAGATTTTGTCACCAAATTTGTGCACTTCCAAAGGTAATAACTATGGAACCAAGAATGCTGCACCGATAAAAAAAACCAACACTAGGTGAAAAACCATCTCATATACTTCATTTTATAAACGCATAGACATAACGTTATGGCCAAAATATTTGACAATAATCGAATGACCTACTTGCAAACAAAACTGTTTTTTTTTTACCACCCTTGGCGGCCGTTTATGCTAGTATTCCTCTCTTCCATTCAGCTGTAACCATCTACACCGATATAAAGAGTTATTGTATCAGGCTAAATCGTAATATATTTACCTGAATAGTGTAATTGTGAATTTTCGACTGGCGGGGGGTGGGTGGGGAGGAGCTCAGTTCCTTGTCCATAGTACATTCGTACTTGTATTTCAAATCAGTTTTCTCCTTCCATTAATTTTTCCCTAGACAACATGTCCCCAAGCACTGATGTCCAGGGATTTATATATACAATAGCATGCATACCGATAAAAGTACGAGAAGACCAGACCCTCTCATTCAGTAACCGAACCGTCAACAATATGCATGTAAGGCACATACACCTTCGCATCAGTTGCAACGGCAAGTCAGATTATTCGCCAAAACGCTAACAGCTTCTAAGCCCTTGTCTTATTGTCCAAGGTACCCGTGGATTCGATTTTCGTACAGGTGTCAGTTCGTATAATGTTCTGAAATGATATGTCTTCTCGCAAAGAGAATGTTGTTTAAAAATAACACTTATATGTCAATGGACTCAATCAAAAATTATAATAACCCTATATAACGAAGAATGCCCATTAAAGGAAATATATGTGTATCTTTTAAGATTATTATTTAGAAACATTTAAGTGCTTCCCCCAAGTTTGAACTGTTGAATTATTGATCAACTGGGTCTGTTTACGCCACTGGTAACTAAAATCTAGCACTTGGTAATGATAATGATTACATGAGTTATAGTGTCATGTGATTTCTTTAGAATGCATCATGTGCAAGGGTTACGTGGAAACAGATCAATGATAACGATGTTTTGATTGGGGTTTTTTGTGGAAGAAATCCGAGCCAATAATGACTAGTAATAATAACCAATAATGAAATCAAATAGCAATTTTCTCTTTCATTGTTATTGTCAATTTGACGAACTGAATAGGAAGTTGTATATACAATATCCAACAGCATGTATGCATTTTATGGTCAGCAATCAAGCCAATATGAATTATTCCAAGGTAATCGATTATAAAGTTGTCATTTCACATCTAAAGATGTGTCTAATTTTGTAACAAATGATCGTTCGTTGCTCAAGAGATCAAACACTAGGTGGATTTTGAGTGGATCAAAGGCTGGTTGTCTTCCTATTTCTTCTTGTCAATGTATTATTCTTATATTCCATTTTTGTATTACTTTAACAAGATGACAGTAGAATTTGTTAATTGCTTAAATATATTGCTAAATACAAAGATAAGAGCCTGTTTCCATTGATCATCAAAGAAAAGCTAACAGATTTAGGGATTCAAAAAACAAAAAATGGTCTACTTTGGAAATCGGATAGCGGTTATTTTGTCGATATGCTGGTTTGTTTATGAGAAAGGACTCAACAGGGTAAAAACGCTTAAAGACGGGACTCATTGAAAGCGAACAAGTTTACTTTTACGTTATAATTTTCCTTGGCGTCTTGCTCGTGTCTACGTTATTGTTATTTGTTTCCATTGACTTATAGAAGGGTTCACTTCGTCCACTGGACAGGCACGATAAACCAATGAAATAACACCACCAACCACGTCAAACTGTCATTTTTTTATGGGTTTATGCGTTTTGTTGTGAATACTATATACATTAACCGGTTTGACTTCAATCCCTTATAATTACACAATTGAAACAAAACACAAATGTTGCGGCTTAAAGCGCTGGCTATTTGGATCAGAGAATCCAGCTGCAAAACCGCCGATGTACTGCAAAATATGGCGCGTTTACAGAAGAAGTAGTGTAAATCTACATTCCCGATTATCGTAAATAAACGATACGTATCCGTTAATATAACGTATAACTCGTGTTAATTAACTGTAAGATAATGTTTAAAAAATTGTTATCATATGCATTTGTAATCATGTGCAATCAAATAACATTTATCAAATAACTTTACACCTTAATAGTTCTTTATATTGCTTATATTTTGGACTATGGTTTCTAAAAACAAGGATAGTGCAATACTGTGAGATATTGTGTGAAAAGTCACCTGCCTGTAATTACTACAACGAAAAAATCAATTAAACTAATAAGTGTGTGGAAGCAAATCAATGACATCGTGTAGGAAATGGATTCTAAACGTGTTTCCAGACTCTTTGCTTTCAGTGCGTACGCTCTGTTGAGTGTGTCGCTTTTCTGGGTCGAAGATTCAACATTGAAAGATTTATTTTCTACAAAGTCAGTTAGTTTCATATTCAGAGGTATTTCAGTAGGGTCATTGAAAATGGCAGCGACTAGGAGAGTGTATCATTTGCCAACTGGACTGTAGCATTGACACACGAGTGAAAGTATTCCAAGAACGGCTTAAAATTTAAATGTTCAAATGGGTGTTGCGATACGCTCTAAACAGCCTAATACTAATCGTGTAATTTGCAGAAATAGTATATTTTTATGTACATGGGTTAATAATCAAGTGGGTGAACAAATCACAAAATGATCTTAACTTTCAGAAGCAAAAAACGCCTTAACAGACTGTCTGCTCAACCAACAAAATGGTTTAAGATCCTTGGGTAGAAATATGAAGACAAATGTTGCAAATAATATCAGTAACGCAACCTCTGGGCATTTTCATTCATAACTTATAGGTAACATCATTTAACTTTCAATATATACATATAGTGATATTCTCAAACTGTCTGATAATAGAATTTCTCTTCTATATAATAATCAATATATTTTCAGAATAATACAAAATATATCGACTTTGTACCTCTGTCAATTTATATGTGTTTTTACGGGTTATGCCTTTAACTGACTTACGTATAACCGTCTCCGACTGTAATGAATTTGACTGCAGTCTTTAGTAAAAACTCAAAGTAGAATATACTGGATTTATCCCAGAAGTAATGTAGATTTAAATTCTCTGCGATCGTAAAACACGTTAAATACAATAAATGTACTGTACACATGTATGTCCCGTGAGAGTTACTTGTATGACAATGTTTTAAAATAGTCTTTTGTAGGCTTTATCTACAATAGGTAAAATAACAGTAAAATTAACATCACGGGCCAGTGCAAACAATATATTGTAAAATTTACTGTTTTGTTGAACAGGACTTATTGTTGTAAATGTTCATTTTAGAATACTCTTCATAATATCATTATTATTTTATTCATATGATGAAACACTTCCAATCTGCAAATTTAAATAAACGTATAATTTTATAAACGGTTCTAAAGTCCAATATTGTATAGTGTCTTCAAAATACACGGATAGTCGTATGCTGTGAGGTCTAAATGCTGTCTCAAAAGCATATGCGGCTTAGAAAGTAACCTTCTTAAAATAGTATTAATCATCAGGACTCTAATGTATTATTTATGTCACGTTTTGAATTCGGTGTAATCGATGACCGAACAGCTTACATGGAAAAATACAAGTTCTACATTGATCAATATCGAACAGTTGCTGAAATACAATTTTTGCTTATACAAATTTCCGACTAGGCATTCTGTTATGGATACATTTTACGACGTTAGCAACCTTTAGTCTTACACTTTGATATTTCAACCATGGTTTGTACCCAAATAGACTTGCTCGCACGGGCCAATAATTTAATACGATAACAGTGTATTCCTGGTAAATATGGTGAATGGGATCTACATATCTCTTAAGAGGAATGGTTTCTAGAGAAGCAAGAGACATTTCAGCAAATGTACTTCTACTGTTTCAATTTTTGTCTCCGCCTTTGTGTCCTTTACTTTGACCCGTAAAAAAACAATTTCCGTTACGATTACGCAATCCTCGACTACGAATAAAAACAAGTTTTCGAAGTTCAAGACATTGCACAGGACTAATCTGACAGCTTTAATTACATGAACCGATTAGCTATATTTAAGGTTTAGACGATTGTATCCATAAAGCCATATTGCTCCAGTTTTTCTTAGTTAATCGATCCACTGTTGAATGAAGTAATAAGACAATTGTTTCTATCGTTTGCTGATAATCGAAGACTGGCACGCTGTCAACTGAACCACAGGACTCCTCCTTGTTGCATGCATGGCATGGGTTGAAAGATGTGAAACTGAGCTTACATGTTACTATAGGGATTACATAGAACAAAACAGTGCAGTCCCACAATCAGCAACTCCTGAAAGTTTAAAACATTACTTTCGATGGAATTTAAGATGTCAGTTTGGTGTCTGTTCACTTTACTCCTTGGAATGTGCGATGGTCATGTTGTTTGCGAGTCAATTCACGCAGAGAGAATAACTACGTACGATAATTTTATAGTGCGCAAAAACATAGCTGAACAGTTGCATGGAGTTGACGGACTGTTTGTTTGTCTGCTCGCCTGTTCCCGCAATCCTAACTGCGATACGTTTTTCTATAACGAGTTGGACTGTTACTGTCAGTTGAATACAATTATGTTTTTCTTTCATGCGTACTGGGAAGATGCTAACGGAATGCGCTACTACGAAGTTATTCGGGGTAAGTCTATCATTTCAGTCCATAAAACATCGAAATAAAAACAAAACATTAGGCAACCAGACCTTATTTGTCTGGTCGTTATATAATACTGTATCAAAGTGAGGCAAATGAAATAACCTCAGATCGGTGTGAATTGGCATCTGGATGTTTGGAAAAAATGGAAACAACATTCACAATCGAAGATCTCATCGAAAACATATTTTAGATGAATTATTTGAAGAACAAAAGATGTAGCGGATATTACACAATGTAGTTGAATTCCATAATTATATAATAATAATAATAATAATAATAATAATCTTTATTTAAACTCGATGGCCTCATAGGTCAACAAAGCCTCTTTTCG
>JAVFBZ010197894.1:0-13995 GCA_032466195.1 Katharina tunicata | reverse complement strand
CAGAGACCCGAGTTCGAATCCCGGTGGAGGCAAGCAACATTTTCTTTCTCTACATTTATACAAAAATATATATATTTCATACAAGTATACCAAATATACACTTATACGACTTTGCCGTTTACATTCAAAGGAGGGAAAAGGTATAATATTGATTTGGTATACAGGAAATAGCACAATGTAGAACGTCCTTTACGGCGCCGCGGGGCACAGGAAGTGGCACAGAAGAATACACCCGGTTAATAATCCTACCAGGTAGCGTCCAATCTGGTCACGGAGTCTGATTGCGATGATAGTAATGTGTACCACAGAATTACAGCCATAATTCTCCAGGTAGCTTCCAGTGTATCCTGAATAAAGATAGATCAGATCAGATATAAATTGGAGGCGATCCTTTCACAGTCAAGGTCTAACTATTTATAACATTGTCAACTGTAGCCATACTCCCTTTGCTCCGATGCTGATCAATAAAATCCGATAAATTTCGAACTATTTAAGGTCAAGCTAATTAACAATTTAAAATATGATGACGTCTTTTGTTACAAATGGATGATATATATGAAAATGCAAAGAAAATAACATATAAAAGTTTTGAAAATCAACCAAACCTAGTGATTATCCCCTTCAATTATAGAGCTTAATTATGATTATTAGGGCTAGGAATTGATATATCAGAAAATTTGGACCATATTTAACACATCTGACTTAGACTGATATATCTATACTGTTACAAGATTGCGCAATCGTGACTTGTAACCTGAAATAGACAATACAATATAATAGCCATGTGACTTTAGCTCAGATCCAGTTTATTGTAATGTATAATTCAAGTGCAAAATTGATACCTGGAATTGGTTGAATCACACATATAATGTACTATACTGTGTGTTCATATCAGTCCGGGTATAATATTATATAGAGTGATGTCCGTTGTAATAATTACCCACGTTAAAACCCCATGCCGTGAATTGAGTAAAAACAGCGCTGGCCTAATAGAGCCTCTGAGTTTTTAATCACACATACAAATGACAATGATAGCCTAACGATCTGGGGAGGAAACTTTATTCAATTGTAACATCTCCAATATAAAGACAATAATAAATTTTATATTACGGTGACCTTTGATGCCTGTGCCATTATAGCGCTACGTCTAATTGACGTGTATGTTGCAAATAAATAACACAGCCTGGGGCATATTGTTTCAGAATCAACCAATCAGATAGGCTGTAGGAAACTTAATAAGCGTACAGAGTTATTATTAAATTCTCACTCAATGTGATTTCTTTCTTGTACCTACATGTACGGATGTGTCACTACTACGGGAATAGTTCAATTCATTGCTGAACTTTGTTGAGCGAAGACCAAAGTCGCAATTCCAAAGAATGATAAACGATTCTGATTTGTTACATAGGCCACCTGTGGTAAACTACTCAGTGGAAATAATTTATAGACTTACGGCGGCTATTTCAAAAACGAGAAAAATATATAACTACCGATGAGAATAAGTCAGTCATCCCTAAAAGACATATTGCACCGCCGATAGTACAACGGTAAAATTTCTCCGGTAAACATTCGTTCAGCCAGAAATAATAAAACCGTCAATTAGATTTGAAATGTATTTTATTCTGTTTACATTGGTTGAAGTTTATTTTTATCACACAGGTGCTAAACTTATATCGTAAACTAAATATTTGTGTTCTTCGAAGGAGCGTGTTTCAGCTTGTGCACCAATTGACCTCTACAACTTAATCCCATGTCTATTTATTTAACTGTCAATTTATGTAGCTCACTTTGAATAAAATTTACCTGTTGAAGAGTACCACTTAGGGTTGCCATGCGGTCAGGCTCGTGTGGAGTCAACCATTTGTCAGGACCGTACTTTCACCGCGTCGGTGAAGTGTTGTTTCCAACGTAGGTTAGAGAATATAAATATACAGTACTGTAGAAACACCAGGCTACGGCTTGTTCTTTATAGTAAAACTACCTTAGGTCATGATCGATAAAAACGTAGTAAGATTTTCTTATAATATATTTCTCAATTCTTCATATCCTATCTTTAAACACGAAAATACAGACATAGACACTCAATGAAAGAGAATTGCCCTATATGTAAATACTCTTATAGAATGCTCAGAGAGTCTTCTCTCCCTTTCCAATCGGTGAATAAAGTGGTTTGAAATTAGGTTGATCGGTTGATTGGTTTATACATTTATTAGCGTCCGATTTTCTTGAAATCAAGGGAATGTCGTCTACTTCGGGTGTCAGAACGTCAGTAAATAAATGGCACCAAATGGGTGAAGGAGATTTCCACGGGTTTAAACGCAACAGGGCGAATATCTGTTTGTGTTGTCTTACCCTGTGAATTTCATACTTGGTCAAATAGCACCATCCTTTCGATTTCTTCTACTTCTAGTCTAACAGACAGCATTTCGGAAATGAAAATAATGCTTAGATTTATCGTCGAGGATAAATAAATCAAACATTGGACTGTTTTCTATACAATCAGTGTGGATATGTTTGTCATTCGAATACAGGGTGGTGCGTGCGCACAGGGCAATTGACACATTTGATTCCTGCAGCCGGATTCTAACAGATAAGATCCGAGAAAACTGTCTCCATAAAATTTAAGTTTACATCCTGACCGTTAAAGAGGGAGTAGCTCGTAGTCATATTTGAGGTATTTTGGGTTGAAAAAAATCGAGTAGAAATCTTTCGGTTCTTAAGCATCTTGGCTGTCAGACGTACTTCTACAGTTTAACATGATATCGCTTGTCGAGCCGTGTACTACTCGCGGAGTTGAGTAGATGATAGTGCGCGCAGGTATCAGCCGGCAGATATACGAGACTATTGTTACCGCGAGTGTTAAAATCCTACATTGGCAAATTAGAACGAGACCTTGTAAAGCAAACAGCATTTTAACCGGACTCTACTTGATAAACATAGATGCAAGTAAGACTTTGTTGCTCTCCTTTCTGTTTAAACTGGTAGCGACCCGCCAGGCATTGCTGTTGTCAGCGTAAGTCACCAGTCGCTCAAGTCTGCGCGGACAGATTCCTGCTGTTTCGCGAATCCCAGCGAATCGAGAGTAACGCTATCGCGGTCTCCCGATAATCGTTGAACTTGTTCAAAGCCGGCCCGTGCACCAAGATGAAGAATATTTAACGGTAGTTGCGCGGAAGGCCCTGACATATCTAAAGGGATTGGCTTGGAGATACTGCGGACGGTATAAAAATATCACTAGTCACGGTGGTGAGTGAGAGAGATAGAGCTGGGAATAACCGGTGAAATAAGGAAGGAAATATCCCTAGTGTTTACTTGGATACAGAATTTGTGAGAATCAAACAGGAGTGTGTTTCGCGTGTCTTTCTTCAAAGTGTTTTTTTATGATCAGAGGAATTCTGGCTAAAATAGTTTAGTGGATTTGTTAGTGTGTGCCTGTTCAGTAAGGCAGACATTGCAGTTAGTAAATGTCTGAATCGAATAGGAAAACCCAGCTGTTTAAATCAATTTTACATCTCAATGCGAATGTTTCCGGAATTAAAATGCAATGAAATGGCTTTCTCTTTGGAATAAGCGATTAAGTAATTAGTGGAATGCTGTAGACACTGATCTTTACTGCCTTGTTCGTGTATTAAGTCTTACTCTAAGTTAACAAGTCCAGTGCTCGTACCACTGTTAACCAAGCCAGCTTTCTCTTATGACGGGTTTATAGTGGTATACTTTAAGCTTATCACTTTTTCTGATTCACCGGCTGTACAAATGTTAGCTGTGGAATTTTCTGTACGTACGGTGTCTACATGTATGGTAGACTAAACGTACCATTGCTTAAAGCACTTGAAACCATGATGGAAGTCAGTTGGTGCTATCGGGAATATAATGAAAACAAAGTTTATATGAGGCTCTTTTTTAGCAATACCTCAATTTAAATTTAGAGGCTTCCTAGGCCAAATTTCAATTCATTGTTTGCCTACAACCGTGTTTCCATGATCGAGTTATATGTGATTCTAATTCAACTTTGACAAGTCAAATAACATATGGTTGCTGCACTGGGAAAAGTCTCATATTTTTTTGTGAAAATACTTAGGCTATCGCAATTGTTTTAAATGCATTATTTCACACTGTGTATACCAACACTGTTCTACACCCTATGTCTGATTACCATGTTACAACAGTTGTATTGATTCGATTAACGCTCGTTCTGGATTTAAGCTGTCGATGTATTTTTTTATGAAAAAGTGGCTTACTTATAATAGTTAAGAAAATGGTGGCTTTTCTTTCAAAGTCACACAAGAGCAGTCCAAGTGGGATTAGTCTCTGGATAGTGTTACTGTTCGCAGCTCATTCTGTGGATTCTAACTCATCTGTTGTTAAATTAGGTGTTATTTTGCCGTACGAGGAAAGGTACCCTTGGGCGATGCCCGTGACGTTGCCCGCTGTAGAATACGCCGTAGAAAGTGTTAATAACAATAACTCCATGCTACCTGGTCACCGCATTGAAATACACACCCGTGATTCCAGATGTTCGGAAACTTATGGGCCTCTTGCTGCCATTGACATGATGGTGAAAGGTGACGCAAATATATTTATAGGCCCCGGATGTGATTACGCTGTGGCCCCCGTGGCCCGCTACTCCCCTAGCTGGGGAATCCCCGTCCTGAGTGCTGGGGGCCTAGTCGCCGCCTTCCAGGACAAGAGTAACTACAAGCTAATGACGCGAATACAGGCACCATATTCAAAAGCTGGATTATTTTTCATTCATTTGTGTTTGAATTTTAACTGGACAAAAGTGGGTTTACTCTACCACGATTACCCGACGGAATCTAACAAGGGAAAGTCTGATTGCTATTTCACGATGGAAGCTATTTTTATTGCGGCCAAAACTTTGTTAGGAGTCAGACCCTGGTTTAAACCATTCGACCAGGATGACAAAAACCTTGACGTAGACTCATTACTGCGGGAACTGTCCAAGGACATCAGAAGTAAGCAGTTCCATTTTATTTTCTCTTTCACTTTATTACATTTCACTTTATTATATCAGGTGGTTGGATGGGAGCCTCCTTTGCCCTGGTGCCCTCTGGATTGAGGGGCATCAGGAAACCGATTTGTTGAGGTGCCTTGTTTTTTATCCTGTAGATTTATCGTGGCGTCTTTTGTTGCCAACGTCGTTTACGGTGGTTTCCTTTACCGATTGGGCCGGCACGCCATCATAAATGTGAAATAACCTAAATTAAGGCGTAATACCCCAAACAAACAAACAAACAAACAAACAAACAAACGCTTTATTATATTTATCTGTAGATTATATTTGCATTCAAACATATATTTTATTTAAATTTAGCTATTAATCGTTTTACACAGTTAAGGATATATTGCTTTTACATTTGACTATATACTTTATAGCATTATATATTACTCGTTCATTGTATAATTAATCACCACTTCCCTATGTGACCCGTTTAATAATGAATTTAATCTTTTTAACCACAACTTGTCAATTACTGTAGCATCTCTTTTAACCTACTTAATAATGATTTCGGGTGAATGCAACAACATGTATAAGATTTGAATATGTTTACCAGCTTATGCATTCGCGAACAATACCGTATTAAACGTTTAAGTCTTTGTATAACAGCAGATGTTAGAACCTGTAAGATGCACGGATTAACCATGCCAGTCTATGGAGGGTGAGGGGTTCACGTTTCACGTCGCCAGGGAATATGCTTTTCTTATCGACTAGGCAAACATATCGGTTGTATTAAGTCCCACATGTTTAAAGTAGTATAAATATGTCAGCTCATGATGTATAAAGCATAATACTTACCATAATTGACATATTACCATTCTCGTAAAACATATGATAAAGCGAGATCTCAGTATGTATTTACCTGCGGATGTCGTATTTTATATTGTCCGTTAACTTACCATGTGGGTTAATAGAAGGTTGTTTGGCTGAGTGGTCTTTGTGACAGGCATTTATTCCTGGTCAATTGATGCCTAGTTAGGGATCTTTGTGATATTAGCTCTGCGAGTTTTCTTTAAAAATTTAAAGTAGCATCACCATTTATGTTATCAACATTTATATCGATATGATAACCTCGATAGAAGATTTATAAACAATCCTTGTCAGTGTATAGAGCTTTTTCCTCGTATGGTTGAGAGAGTTCCCGTGGAATCTTACCAAAATTCCACGATTTAAGCAGTATTCGGCGAGTTCGTTACTGTCGAACGCCCCGGGTTCAATTATCAGTGTACACACCAAATGTGTTCATGTTCGATCTCCAAGGGAGACAAATACATTTGTCCGGATTCGATTCCAAGTGGAGACAAGACTATTTGTCCTTGTTCGATCCACACCGAAGACAAGACTATTTGTCCGCGTTCGATCCGCACCGTAGACAAGACTATTTGTCCGCGTTCGATCCGCACGAAGACAAGACTATTTGTCCGCGTTCGATCCGCACAGTAGACAAGACTATTTGTCCGCGTTCGATCCACACCGAAGACAAGACTATTTGTCCGCGTTCGATCCGCACGAAGACAAAACTATTTGTACGCGTTCGATCCCCAGCGGATAGACGATTATTTGCCTTTTAGTTCGATTAAGATGGAGATGCGAATATTAGTCGGCTTTCGATCGTGTTGAAGATACGAATATTTGTCTGCGTTCGATCCCAAATGGATACACGAATATTTACCCGGGTTAAATTTCCTCTGAAGACATGCTTATTTGTTCAAGTTCGACCCCCGGTAGAGACACGAACGTTTTCGCAGGTTTGATACCTAGTTGCCAGGGTTCCATTCCGATTACAAAACATTGGTAATTCGCTACAGTCTTATTACTGCGATATGTAAGAGGCCATCCGAGTCATGTTGACACAACATACTGGCCCTGCATGATTGAAGCACAACTCGTTTTGTGATCCCAGTCTGTATTTCGTTGGTAAAGATATTATGTCAGAATAACATCAAAATGAAACACACGCGATACACGTCATGTTGTGATGGAAGACAGAAATCTATCTCCACAAGCTCCACTAAAGTTGGTTGTATTGCTGGAATTGTTTGTGAATGTGCCTGGTAAAACGATTCTGTAAAATGCGCATGGTGTAGTGTTGGTTTTGATTTTTTTAGTATTGCATTCTTAAGTATCAAATTTCATGGCCTGTAATGTATAAACGGTTATCAATTCAACTTCCACCATACAACAGGGTCAGCTAATATTTTCCAGATTCTTTTCTTTACGCGGATTAAAAAAAGTTTCCAAATACAAGCATGTTTATAAAATAAATATACTCTATATGGAAATGTGGTTTAGCGATTATGAAAAAATGCCCGTAACAACCTAGTGGTGTTACCAAACTAGTCAGTCAGTTATAAGCTCACGATGGTTTCTAAAGAACGAGTGATGTTCCCATTATAGTGAAGATGATTTGTTTAATTAACGTTTACTTGGGGTTTATTTTTTTTATACGGTTAAGTAAGTTTGTTCACGAAAGCATGAATATGGACGGTCGTAATAAATAGCGTGCATTGGACTGCTTGTATTGTAACCTAGAAGTCAGTTTATTAGCCTGTGCCATTCGTTAAACGTGGTATGGCTTTCCTTGTCTTTAAATAGTTTTGTCTACAGATTTAATGGCGTCCCTCTCTGGATGACTGGAAAATATTGATAAGCGACCCTCTCATCAAGATGAGTAAATGGCCCGCGAAACGATGAGTGATTTCTTACCGAATCCACTTGTTCTACTTAACTCCTTTTTGTAGGGAGATTTCAAAAACATTACAGGGCCATACATCGAGTTCTTTCACTCAGTCAGTCTGAACTTATCCGTGATATATTGATTTTAGGGGTGGTTGTGCGTTCGTCCAAAACCGTGTTTCCTACTTTCTGTATTTGGCGCTTTTCACTATTATCAGGAGTTTTTAGCAAGCAGTCTGTTCTGTTTAAATCTTTCGTCTACCAAGTACAGTAACGACAATTCAATAGTTATACATTATATGCACATGATCGGCAATCGGTGCTTGTAGCAGTAGGGTCTCACTCAACCCAGACAATGAGTCCTTTTACTGTTACAACACCGTTTGATATCTATAAGAAATATCGCTAATTCCTCTCACACTCCGCCTCTAGGCTGTGTTAATTTGCTTGCTAGAATGTTTTGTTGTCGTGATGAAAACCCTCCATTCACTCCTCTGAATAGGTCATTAAACATCATAGAAATCTGCTGGGATACATTACCGACAAGGAACCAACATAATTGTCACATTGTTAATGGTGAATTACTGATAGCTCTTCTTATTTAATGTGGCGAACAAATACCCCTCAACTTCCGCTGAAGCGATTTTCTCAAGCAAAGGAGTAGCGATATAGGCACAGCGTCTGACAATGTCCTACAATTCATTACCATGCGCATCACCTGGAATGCACATGTAACAAAAACAGTCTTAAGGAAGACCTATTTCAGGATCAGCTTTATTAATGTCTGTGTATACTTTCATCTCTAATAGAACATTTTTATTTTAAATAACCACTATCTCATAGCAATGGTTTAATATGGTTCATGTCGTATGTAAAAATAATACCAGTCTTAAAAATGCTCACAGTTGATAGGCTTATTTTAAAGCAAATATTTACATTTTTTCTTATGATTATAGGACAGACCACAAGCTGTTGAACAATAGTAGACTTATATCAAACATGCCTATATATAATGTTTATACATATATATCGTAACAGATGTGTCCTAGCAGATATTGTAGCGTATACGTACACGAATTTAATTTGAAGATAACAATATACGTGTGAGCTTACCTAAACGGCTCGCATTCAAATGTAAGCTGCTTGCGAACAGTATTAGCTAACAGGCAGTCCTGTGTATTGCCAATTTCGAGTTATAGGCTTTGTTAGTTACATTGGTTCGTAGTATCGCTTTAGAACTCGTACACTTCTCCCAAATGTTTTCGATGCGTTCGAATCCTCTTTTGAGTGGGGTCAAAACATCCACATGTCGAAAAGGTATAAGCTTACAATGTGGTCTAAGAGCTCTACGAAAATGTTACCATTCATAATGTCTCACAAGAATGGCATAATTTCCAGATTATCACGAAACGCCCGATTCCTAGCGATTCGTAAAGGTCTCACTTACCCTCTGGCTTTTTGAATGACAATTGATTTCAATTGACACATTCACTAATTTAACACTGGTACGTTTAGTACATCACATACAGAGCTGTTTTGTTAGATATTTATTTATTAATCTCACTTTATGGTTGGACTTCGATAATATAAATAGCAGTTGGTTGGTTTTGTTATAATGCTTGATGTTCTAAGTTTTCAGACAAATGACCCTGTCATTTTCTCTGCAATTAATCCTAATTGTGGGAAATTGACAATTTCGTCGAGCTGGAAAGTCACGTTATATCCCCTGGGCATTTTGTAACCAGGAAAATTACGCCATGATTACATTGAAGGCTCATGGGAATCTTACTCACGCGCCCTCATGGCGAAGTTTTAAACAAATATGGCCTTGGGGTTGCTGTGGCTTAAATACCTGCCTTACAATCAATACAGTTGGTTTTCTTGATCGTGTAACGTTGTATGTAGTCACGATCTAACGGCTTTTAGAACAGGGTGGGAGTTTTAAGACAGGAATTAAGTACCCAATTTTATTCTGGAATAAACACACACACCATTTTAATACCAGGACCAATTAAACAGTTAAGAGAAGAACTCTTTTGTATAATATTTGAAGGAGACCGGAAACAGCTCACCCACTGAGTCAGTATATCGTTTGCAATGTGGATCATTCAATATACCGCCTGCTACAACCCTTATAATATTGCCTTTCAATATGGAGTTTCAATTTCAATCAACTTAACTGGGTCGCAAGATGATGTCTTTCTTCAATCGTTACACTCTATACATGTTTGTCAGACGGTTATTAAATTCATCGTCCAAGTGTTACCCAATGGAGCTATTCTCCACGCAAATATGGAGGAGCTTATATTCCCAAGCCTTCACAATAAATTGGACCAAAGAAGAGTGTTACACATCATGTGAAAGACAGTTTCCGCAAAAAATTAATAACGTTGTTCTTTTACCATTTAAGCATATTCTGCTGAGATTTCTATAACCATTGCTAGAAAACAGTCTTAGCATCTAGGCCGAAACGTCGCATATCAATATACCCAGAAGTTGAAAATCCATTTTCATCATGTTTTCCAGAAATTATTTCTTAGCCAAAGTTTGTTTGATGTTGTATAGGCTGTTTGAGGAATGCAACGTCTTGGGTGTATTTACTATACGTACACTCTATCAAAGTAATTTATAAGCATGTGTGAGTCAACTATTTTAACAGGATTTCCGCGCCTTTGTTTCGCGCCATTGTATGGGCGAATACTTTCGCTTAATAAAGGCTCAATTTGAATTACCACATTTTAACATTCGTAAGGACTTTCAAGTCGTTCAGTATTTAAATATGTCTGCCCGTAGAGCGCTGAACACGCGTGGTTTGTATTGTGTTATCACATGATGTGTGTATTGTGTTAACATTTGCTGTTTGTATTGTGTAACCACATGCTGTTTGTATTGTGTAACCACATGCTGTTTGTATTGTGTAACCACATGTTGTTTGTATTGTGTTAACATTTGCTGTTTGTATTGTGTAACCACATGCTGTTTGTATTGTGTAACCACATGCTGTTTGTATTGTGTAACCACATGTGTTTGTATTGTGATTTTGTCGTCTTTTCACTTACACCTGTACAAAATACACTTTTAAAATTCGATTTCCTTAAGTGGGTTAAGATGGGTTTATCCTTAAACACACAGCCCTCTGGCTCCTATGAATTAACATATCCAACTCGGGTAGTATATAGGCCAGTTGTTCCCTATTTAATCTGCTGTTAGAGCTCCCTAGGTAGGACATTCTTCAAAGTCATATCCCATAGGTTATATACTGTATTTGAAAGCTTTCTCTCGAGATCTTAAAAGTCCATAGCACATTATAAATGTACTACGTGAATTGCTTAGCAAGGGGACATACTTGACATAGTGCCTTTTTCGTCGCACTAATACTCGGAGAGGAATAGTTGTGCTATTCGTGTTTTAAAGAACGCAGTGGCCAGTATGCACATCCATACTATCACGAGGTACTGGCAGAACGATTTGAGGTTCTCCTTTGAATTCTACAGAGATATAGATTTGTAGGAGTTTATTCACACCATGATTGAAAATAAAGTTCTAGCAAGCAGATATATTTAACAGTGAAGTGAAAAGGCTCCTAGCCTTGAACTAACGAAGTTCGAACACAGAACCCTCCACTAGACTCGGTCGGTATCAACACCAACCTTGACCTTTAAACCTAAATTTAATAAAATCATTATGTTTGACGCCATGTGGTAATGTAAGTAGCACTGTTCACACACACACACACACACCTTGTAGGATCACACTAACTGATTGTTCACGGGAGAACTCATTACCTGGTCGCAGCGAAGGCAACCTCATTAAGGTAAAAGAGTGCCAACCATTCTCAGGTGACCTGCGCAACGTATGAAAGTATCAAAACATGTCACAATCAGATTCATTTGCACATGCGTGATATTTAATAATATGACACTATGTTATTGGCGTTTAAAAGGGAAGATGGAATATCTATAGGTATTGTTTGGCCGTGGTATTAGACTGTTTCGAACTGTAGCAAAATTTTATTTGTTCCTGACTGAAATCAGCCATTGGCTAAAATCAATCACGTGATCTTGTTTTCCTAATAAAGTTATCTTTCTGAATGGGCTGGTCTATAAGCCCTTAATTAATAACTGAGGATATAGCTATGTGTTTTAATAATCAGCTTCATATTTTGTTCTTAAGGAAAATGTTTATTATGGAAAAGTTTTTTAAACCAGGCATAAGCCCTGGCGTGTGGTGGGAAACTAGAAACAACAAGTACCACAGACCAACAAACACAGTGCCTCCATTGTGTCGGCTCATCTTCGGTCAAATATTTGTTATTACGATATTACATATCAGAAAATAGGCAAGTCGTCAATGTCGGATCATAAATCAATTCGGAAAGTCATGTAAACGATAAGCTCTGATCATTTTTGTTGAACAGGATTGGTCTGTTGTATGAAAATCGAGCTCATTTCTTGTACTTCATTAGAAATTGTTATTGACATGTTTTCCAATTTTGACACACCATTTTCGCTAATTGAAATTCGAAACTGCGTCTCATCGCGGTCGTTATCAGAGTGTCAGTGAAATTCCTACGCCAGATATGTGAGCTGTATTGATGGAGATCTAAATTACAACAAGTCCTCGCCATTGTATTTATCTAAGTATAAGTTTGAATATGTCGTGATAAATATTATAAAGTTTGTTTCTTTCATTTGGGTTTAACGTCGTACTTATGGTTATTTCACTCATATGACAGCGTGACAGCCTAATGGGTCAAGGAAACCACCCTAAACGACACTGACAACATAGAAGACACCACAAAGCATTTACAGGAAGAAAAACCGGACACCACAACAAATCGATTCCTGTCCCTTAGCTCAGGGAGCACCAGAACACAGGAGGCGCCCACCCAACCACCCTGATAAATTAGCAAATACCTGTCTTAAAACCCTAGTGTTATTGATTCAAGAGTCGCTATATTATTTGTACTGATTATAAAAGATAAATGCTATAAATGGAGACGTAGAAGTTTTATCATCCATTCGTTATTTTTGTGTCCTTTGATTTGCGCCATTTTTGTAATGCTTATTTAGCAGGTAGAACGTTACCAAACTCTCACACATTAACCTCTCTAGCTCATTCTAATGATTTGCTTCCACATTAAAATCATGCTGTGTATTTTAGCGTATCGATTTACCTGAACGCCTTTGTCAGCATGCAGTATCTTACCATTGACAGTGGTTTTATTGGCTGCACCGAAACGGCGTGCAGGCTCATAATAAACAGAACTTGTCACCCATGTCTAGTTTTCGTATCTCACCAGAAATAATAGCTCTGTTGTTTCCTGTATGCGACCGTTTATGGCCGAAGCAATGTATTTTATTTAGGGTATTATTCAGTGAGCCATTAAACCCAGATTTTTAAAATGACTACCTCTCGTATGATAATAAAGATTTACTGGCAAATCTTAAAACATAGAAAAGTCACTTTGTTCATCATAAAACAATTTATTGTTTAAATCAATTATGAAGTAGCGGGTAGAAGGAGAAGATAAACACACGCAACAAAACGGCACCAGGATACACTCAGCAGGAGCGGAAATAAAACAATGCTATTATTTTCTGGACATATTTTTCTAATTATCTCTCTGCATACTGACATAAACAATTAAAAACAATCTATTTCACCATCCCCGATAAGACATGCTACCAATGTTGTCTTTTTTCAGTAAAGAAGATGATATCCCACGGTTAAAATCGTATATGCCTCTTCCAGCTCATCATTATTTGTGATTTATAACACAGTCCACCAGCTTATATACCTCCACATTTCCTCTATCATTTATAAAGGTCAATTTGAAAGTCGTATAAGACTTCATGTTACCTTTTAATCTCGAGCCGATCATAAATCTTCTAAAGCTAACACTAAATATGTGGACTAACATAAACTATATCAAATAACTACAGAGTTTTGCAATAAGTGTACTGAAGTGTATAAAGAGACCCCTTGCTGAGTTATAACGCTTCAGTTCATTACATGACTTGTGGAAAAATAGATATTTAGTTATTCGCAGATGGTTCAATCGAATAACAACTTGCTAGAATGTCGGGCGGGTCTCGTACCGAGAAAATTTTAAATGTATATTTGTTTGTATAGCGACAGAAACTTTAACTTGCTTCCACCGGGATTCGAAATCGGGTATATGAAAGATTCGCAGCCTTTACCTGGATAAAAATTCACTATTTCTACCATGAGCCTCTGTAGCTCAGTCGGTTAGAGCGTTGGCCCTGCTAGCCAGAGACCCGAGTTCGAATCCCGGT
>JAVFBZ010197893.1:13187-26224 GCA_032466195.1 Katharina tunicata | reverse complement strand
AAACCCCCCCCCCCCCCCCCCCCCCCTCAAACTTACAGCTTCACTGTCGTCTATGATAAACTTTCATTCTTTGACATGCTTTTGCACAATTATCGACTAATTGCCTGTATTACTGTTTGTTAAATTTAACCGTATATTATGAAGTTGTCCATTTTAACAAGACATTTGGTAAGAATATTTGCCCGGGGAAGAGATAAACATGTAGTGACATGAGTTGATGACGTCTATGTCTTGTCCGTATTACACAGATCGATTTGGAAACTCTGGACATTTCTGAAACAAAAAACAATCCATAAAGCTCTCAAAGAGATATCTGGCGACAAAAAAAATTAATTTAGTGGACGTGGTAATTCAAACTCTTTGACGTAGCTTTAGTTGCCTTTACTGCGCTATAATTTATAAGTGAAAACAATAATATACAAGCTATAGCTCACTTCGACAATGCGCATACTGTATGCTGTCTAACAGTGCGACTGCTATGACAAAGATAACAGTCTTTAGTTTATCCTTAAATAATAGTTAAAGTATCATTTTGTGTTGATTGTAATCCTTGTCACCAGTAGTCCCCCTTGGGTTTTGTCCCCGGATATATGTTCGGCAAAAGTGCAGCTTTGCAGCCCGAGCCATCAAATCTGTAACTGTGCTTCACTTAATGCTTGCCAGAACAAATAAGCCCAGTGTAACTTGTATGGAGGGACACAATGCGTTTTTCTTGCTCCAGTTTTCACCAGAAAAAATAGCGACCATGAAGCCTATATATAAAGGCCTATTGTCGATTGTAGGGATACATTGTTTGGGGGAATGTGGAATAAAACAGGCAAATAAGCGATTATTTTACCTATGGAGTCACTTCTTTACGTTATTCTAAGCCAGTCGATATCATGTTGAAAGAAAGTAAGAACTTGTACTTTTAATAATGTTAAAACAGAAGAACAAGTTTATCTTAAGTGCTTGTTGTTCCCGTTAAGGGTGCATTTTTCTTTGTCTTAAATATCCGTAGTATTCGCCCAAGCCAATACTTTGTTATAATAAATGAGCCCGGATAGATGTATAATGTGTTTGAGATAGACAAAGATCAAAGTGACGCTTTCGCCTCGTATCAATATCTATGAATTTAGTTTATCGTCCAAGACGGATACTACACATAGGTATAGAGGTGGTAAAAGTTCTTAAATGTTTCGGTCTGTTCAACCGTTACACAGAGAATCGGGGATTTAGAGTTATTTCTCGTGAACAGTGGTGAATAGCAGGTTTGTGGATAAAGTTATGGAAAATGAAAAGGTTTCTAAATTACATTACCCAGACGAATAAAATGTATTAGAATATCATAACGGGTGGATAGAGGGGAGCTAACCCAATTTAAGCGATCACTGATTCGTCTGTGTTGTGAGCGTTCTTCAGGCATCACTCCAAGCCTCATTGTCACTGTATGGTGCTCCGTTCGACCATTGTCAATCCGTACCACTTCCCTCTAATTCAATTCTCGCCAACAACAGCCAGCTGAAATTGAATAAACCAGGGTTAGCGAAACGAATTTTATTTCTATCAAAGCTCCCCGTTACATTGTTATGATGTCGTCTACAATCCCTCATCATAGTTATTTTAGGATGCTCTCCAGTCCTCGAAATCAAAATGAAATCAAATTGTTTATGGACGTAGAGGAAGACTTAAAGCTGATTGATATTAAACTCATCAGATTATTGTTCATTTTTCGTCTTTATGGTCAACCTGTCTTTTCTTTTCAGATCTCCGATAATTAATTTTATCTTCCACAATCAGACTCTTCCATATAGCAGACCAATTCTTCTAACGGTTAATCTAATATTTTTCTCATGATAAATAAAACTGTCCCTAATAATAAGATAATACGAATATTACATAATATGTAAAACTTGTACGCTCTCTGTAGAGATGGTATTATTTAGGTTTATGCAAAATAGACAAATATCAGATAAACAAATAAATAGGCATCATATTATTTAACTGGAGAGTTTAGATTACATTTACAATACGGAAACGAGAAACCCTTAAGTGGAAGTCTAAAAGCTCTAAAACTCTATATTACTTGAAATGACGACTACAGCTATAGCATCGCATTAATTCTCACTCACTAGGTAAATGACTTAACTACTTAATGCACATGGTCAGGTGGAATTGCTAAATACTGTTAATTTCTGACTTACTTTTAACTTTTTGCTAGAGTTAAAAAAATTAAGTTTTTGTTTTGTGTTATATATTGGGGTAGCGTATTGATTATAATCAAATCGACTGTTTGCGAGCAGGCGTAAAATGTGGTCAGTCAAAACGTCAGTCTACTAGAAAGCCAACAAATAATGGTTGTCTGTTCCAGAAATCAATTTTTTTTTAACAAAATGGAGACTATTTGGAAACGAACGAATTTTAATAAAGAGGCCTTAACTGTGCCAGATTTCAGGTAAAGGGTATCTAAATACTCCCGAAGTAATGGAGAAACCTCGCAAAGTTCATGACAAAAATGTGTACTTTTTCAAATGTCAAATTTGTAAATGCTTTCAAAATCATGTTTAAAGGGATGTATGTGGAATTACACTGCTTAAACCGTGATTTCATTTCATTTAATATAGTCAGCATGCAAAATAATAAATTCGAGATGAATGAAGCAATCCGTGATTTATTTACATTTACCCAGCTATCGATGTAGCTGTCTTTGTTGTCTTCTAAACAATGGTCAAACCCACGTAGTTACATTGTGAAAATCTGTGCAACTTTAAAAGCATTAGCCCCTTTGACGATAATGGAGGGTAAAATCAATGACACTGTCGAAGAACAATGGGAATGTCTTCAAGCCACGTTTAGATCACATCCAGCAACGGCAACACAAAAACAAGCTATAAAACGGTTTACTTGTTTGCTAGTGCTTCCTTCGTCCTCTGCAACGAATACGCAACTTTCTTTTCAATTAAACAAAGCTTCAACTCTATCCTTTTGTTGTGAATGACCTTGTTGTAAGACATCGCAATGGTGAATCCACGTCAACGTGCTCTATTGATGTCATCAGCAGTTCCAATGGAGAAAAAACATTGGTCTGAGTCAGCCCGTATATATTGTTTTTACATCTGAATCTTTTTCATATCTGCAATGTTGTATGCAGCTATATTTAACAACTTACAGATCTAATCCCTTTAGTCTGGTTTCAAAGTTTAGACTTAATTTTTCAAAATGTCGAAAGTCTTTCTCTACGTATTTCCACGTTTCTATAACAAGGATCTTCTACATTGTGTTGCAGTTAAAATACATTGTTGTTTTTGTTACAATCCTGTTACATACTTGAGTGGTTAAGTTGCAGCTTGGCCAGTAGTGATTTTGACAATGACTTGAGGGTCAAGGTCACCGGCATAACGGCATTGCAGTCGTGGTAAATTATAAATTTTTCTCTCCCATGGAATTAGAACAAAAATGTAAGTAGATTCGCCAATATCTTAGAGCTAAATTTAAACAATATAAAAAAACACAATTGCTCACCAAATGACAATTTAGATTAATAACTAAATTATCCTTAAAACATATTCCATCAAAATCAAGACTTAATAAAATAAAGAATGTTTACCATGTCGAGATAAAGTCGAATCATTGCGTCCATTTTGTTTACAGTAACGTGATAAAAAGAAGGAAAAATACTAGATCTTTTTAGGATTGTTATACGCAAGTTTTTTATTAACCAGTCATAGGAACTTAGTCGACCTATTCCTATATGCTTCATTCCGTGTGTTGTATTCGTTTTTTGGGTTATTAGCATTCATCTCGATGCCCTTGATGAACTGAAACAATAATCATAGCTTTCTTTGAGGTATCTGTCGGAGATTTATGGCGTCTGGGAATGTGTCAAAACATGTCTAAGAAATGAGCAGTAAGCTTTATAAACTCCTATCATATTGGCCTTTGCTCTATGTGGTCGTATTAGAAAGCCTTACAGCCGGAGTATGGATGCTGTACGCTGACAGGATGCGGGCAATAATTCTCAGATTTGTCTATTTCGTTATCGCACACAGCATAAGGACTTTAAGGCTATTATTAATGGACAGTGATCAATAGCCGGTTGAAGGAAAAGGATTTAGAAAATGAGTAGGCTTCTGAATTTCATTAGAATGAAATGTATTAGAGTAGCATTACCGTTGAACTGCGGTCTAGCCCAATGCAAGTCTGTCGTTCTCCAGGCATCAATCCAGACTCATTGTCACTATATACTGATCCTCTCGCCCATACACGATCAGCTCCACTCTTTTCTTAGTCATTTTTCTGATACAGCGTTGTACCAAGATTAAATCAATTTGGATTAATAGACAACTTTTTTTTCCCTGAAAGGCGTTCGTTACACTGTTAATATGCTGTTGTCATATCTTGTTGCTGTAAAATACTTCCAAAGGCGCTTTCCTAGAAAACTCGTGAAAGTTCTGATTCATGTCAGAAAGACGAGAAGTTTTAGAGCTAATTAAAACTAAACCCATGAGATTACCAGGCTTGTGTCAGTTGGACAATGTTGGTTCTCCATACAGTCATTCCAAAACTACAGTTGTATATAACCATATGTAGGGAAAATATGCAGGCATAGACAGACTAGGTAACACATTTTGAAAACCACACCTTAACAAACACTGAGGTGATCTTAGAATGAAGCTTGGAAGTAACTTTCAAATTTAGTTATGCTAGTTACAATGTTGTTTTACGCACACAGGAAGCCTGTAACAAAGACGTCATGGACGGGGCATAGCTAAGTGACGTCATTTACTGATTTAGGAAGTCTATAAACTAGATGTACATTGTGGTAAATAGTTATGTGAAATCACTTACTGATTCAGAAAGTGAAATCTATCAATTACACGGGGTATCGTTATGTGAAATAATTTACTGATTCGTGCTTATAACAATGTTTGTTGCCATGGAAGATTGTCTGACTTTAACTAGCAAATGGCGGTAACTTAAAAAACTGTGATCCTGCTCAGCAATGTAATATCTCAAGGACACAGAACAATTTCCAATATTTGGCCGGCCACATCAAACTCATTGAACAGACATTTCTTCAATACGCCGAGTTCCTAGACAAGTGGTCTACAAACAAGAGGGCGACATGAGAAACAATATGGGACAGAGCTAACAAACGTGATGGGAAAATCAAAGGAATGCCCAGACAACTAACGGTCAGCCGTTCATCGAAGCAGGGGACGCGATCTGTAAGAAACACATCCCTCGTCGATTGTATAGCTATGGTTGATATTTCCAATAAATACATCATGTATCGTAAAAAGATTTACTTAGGCTTTAATTTAATAAGTGTTATTTGGAAACAGAGTTTGCTTTAAATTAAGTAAGGTTGTAAATAATACGTTATGTCTTTCCCATCCCTGTTTCATTGGAATAAGATTACACAGCTTTTGGAATCACTTAATAATATGTTTAATTAGTTATTCCCAAAATGTAGTGTCAATCAGGTGAGTTGAATAAGATAAACTATGATAAAGAAAAGCTTTATACTTCCTTCAGTATTAACAAACGTGTGGATTTCGTACCAAATCTTGCTCAAAAGGAGACTCCATTGATATTACCGTTTGTTATTACAAACCAAATACCTAGTGAATTGAAAAAAGTGCCGACGAGTAGCAAACAAATACATATATATTGGCAGCAGTGCAATCCAATGGACTTGTTCCATTCACTAATAGAATATAGTATATAGGTTGATTGATTGGTTTCAACTAATGCTGTGAAATGCATTTAAATTTGCCGTGTGGATAAATAAAACAAGGAAACAACTAATAGACACACAGGTGTCAAAACGTCTAAGATGGCACAAAGGCAAATATTCTGATACAGCGCGAACAAGTGTAAAAACGTCCAAGATGGCACAAAGGCAAATGTTCTGATACAGCGCGAACAAGTGTCAAAACGTCCAAGATGGCACAAAGGCAAATGTTCTGATACAGCGCGAACAAGTGTCAAAACGTCCAAGATGGCACAAAGGCAAATGTCCTGATACAGCGCGAACAAGTGTCAAAACGTCCAAGATGGCACAAAGGCAAATATTCTGTCAGAATGTTCTAGATTGCACAACGGGAAATATTCTGATACAGTACATAAAGGTGTCAAAATGTTCTAGATTGCACAACGGGAAATATTCTGATACAGTACACAAAGGTGTCAAAATGTTCTAGATTGCACAAAGGCAAATATTCTGATACAACGCAACAGGTGTCAGAATGTTTTAGATTGCACAACGGGAAATATTCTGATACAGTACACAAAGGTGTCAAAATGTTCTAGATTGCACAACGGAAAATATTCTGATACAGTACACACAAGTGTCAAAATGTTCTAGATTGCACAACGGGAAATATTCTGATACCGTACACAAAAGTGTCAAAATGTTCTAGATTGCACAACGGGAAATATTCTGATACAGTACACAAAGTTGTCAAAATGTTCTAGATTGCACAAAGGCAAATATTCTGATACAGCGCAACAGGTGTCAGAATGTTCTAGATTGCACAACGGGAAATATTCTGATACAGTACACAAAGGTGTCAACGTTTAAAGTGGGCACAGAGATAACTGTTCTGATACAGCACATTACAGATTGCAAAATTTTCTAGTTGTCACAAGGAGAAATTTTCTGATAAGCACGGACGGATGTTACAATGTTGAAGGAGGTAACAACTTTCCCCGTAGATTTCAAAACGGACAATGAGTCACTTGTTTTGAAATTCTGTCGTCCATTTCTTCAAGTCCCGATACATGTACTGCGTGTAAAAGTGAGACTTTTCCTGAATTGTGATAAGAAACATGTTTGAGCGTCCAATATTCTGTCTGGTCAAAGTATAAACCTGTTGGAATTACTAAAATCAGATTATTGTCTGCAAATGTGTTAAAAAAGGAGAACACCTCTATACACAGCACATACATATATTAAACACTTCTAATGTACACTGTCAGGCATTAATTATTTCTGCTAATGGACCTTTAAGGTCATTTGAACAGAAGATGACCTAATTACAGAGAAAAAAGTGGACTTTCAGATTTATTTATTCACCATATATTAAGAATTTGTCAAGAACAAAGAATATACATTATAGAACAATGGCGGAAAATAAAGCTCTTTGTGAAACTTTTGTATTGAACAAAGATAAAAAGCAACAGAGGATGTTAAGTTTTTCATAGTATTATCCATTCCCTGTTTTAACGGACAATCCTATATTGATATTTATTGATTAATTAGCTTAACATTTATTTAAAGGAAAAAGACGTCAAGGAACAGATGTAAACACTAACGCGGAGTGTATTTCTGGACTGTTAACGAACCTATATTTGAGTCGTTTATTGAAATTGACATCGGATGGATCCAGAGGTCAAATCGTGAACATTATTATCTTGTTGACGGAGAGGTGTCCAGCCCAAAGTCTAAAGAGGCAACGAACAATACGTCTCTACATACGCCACTTAAATCAGTTCCCCATTAATGTGCATCATATGGAGTTTAAAAAGTAAAGCAACTAGTGCATTTTCATACAGATTGCTTGACGCATAATGCCATTTGTTTTAGCGAAGATAAACGCAATCCATAGTTAAGTCCATAGTCAATGAGTATTCTATTTATAAAATCTCAAGATGAATATATCCATGCATTGTTTGTCTTGTAAACAATGGAATATACTCTGTCGTAATTAATAAAGTTATGTAACGTTAAAAGGTTTGAACTTTCTGAATGACGTACACGCGTAAATCGATGAAACTTCCCGTACACAATGGTATTGGAAGTAAAGCAGCAGGACAGTAACAATAGGAATCATTAAAAGAGTATGTGTTTGAGTTCTGCCGTCAACGTCTCTTTGGTATAACGAACTTCCTTTACTGCCAGTAAACAAAACTTTTTCACTTCCGTCATGTTATGAAGGCACATCACTGTGTAGAAGAATCAACCGAGAAATAAAAGCCAACGTCTCACTTCAAACGCCCTCTGCTCATGGATTAAAGCAGTAAGTGTTGGCTTAGATTCATGTGGGCATACTTAGCATGGAACGGACATTATCTTTCAAACAGGCCCTCAACCAGAAGTGACTTCATATTGCTCATTTGCGTCTCTTTCTGTTGTTGGAAAACCACCGTCCTATAAGTGAAATACTTTTGAGTATGTCGATAAACACTAACCAATCACTTCAAAACTGTTAAGATAGCTAAACTTAGAGGAAGATAGAGCTGCATTAATTAGAAGGCATCATGAAATACCTGGAATCTATATTGATATGGTTATCAGCGTTTGAATAGTGTATTCGCGGTAAACGGTGCTATACACTGAAGAAAGGGGAGGAATTATCTGGAATGAGATTTTGAGCTTTTGTCCATGTAGAGTGATTAATAGCTGGTTTGTGGACAAAGTTATAGAAAAGAAAAGGATTCTTAATTCAATTACCTAGGGGAATAAAACGTATAAGAATATCATGAAACTTGTACATTTTGAGGGCTAACAAAATTGGAGTCGATCGCTGACACGTCGGTGTTGTAGTTGTTCCTCAGACATCACTACAAGCCTCATTGTCACTTTATGGTGGTCCACAGACCAATTGTCAATCCGTACCACTTCCCTCTAATTCAATTCTCGACGAGAACAGCCAGCTGGAATTGAATAAACCAGGGTTAGCCAAACGAATTTTATTTCTATCGAAGCTCTCTGTTACATTGTTGTGATTCCGTCGTTAATGTCCCTGTCACTCTCATCGACTATAAATTATTTACTGATGTCCCTTTCATTGAACGCTCCATGAATTTAGATTAACTTATCGGGGAAGAGGAATTCTGAAGGATGATATGAAACTCAGAATAGCAACCGTGACCATTTCTTGCTTCTCAGTCTCAACCTATCAAACTTGAAAGATTTGGGTTAATATATGAAAATATTCATCAGAGAGCTGACAATGCAAAATGAAACTATATATATTCTATACACAAATTAAATACCTATTTTGGAGTTCCATTAGGCAGAATTACATGACCAGTTAGACATTTACACATGAGTGTTCATAATTCATCTGGAGCTGAGAAAATTCGCATCATGAACATTCTGAAAGCGTAGCGATAGACTCGTCGATTCTAACGTGCACTCGGGTGGTCTTTATATATAATTACGGAAGGCAAAATATCACCGTTTAACTAGGAAAGAATCCATAGGGACAGAAACGTTAGGTCAGATTCATTGACAGAAACACACAGTTACAAATGAATGTATAATAGTATACTTTGCATTTACTATTATAATAATTAATATTCAACAATGAGACCTCCCTGAAAATGGCTATTTAACGCAGTCGTGAAACTGGTTTTCTTCCTTCAAGTCATCATAAAGTAAAATCAATTCTGGGTCTTACTTCTAGCAAAGTTTTTGGGACAAAGGCGAAATTCTGTGGGATTTGTGGAGACGTGATAGATCTTGAATGAGCCCTGAACTTCTAATATCCGGTAAAGGGAAGACACCATTTGCAGATTTGGTTCGCGACACAAACCTATTTAGGCCATTCATTGAATTAACCTGGTTTAGGTGAAGTGGTTTTCAAACAACAGAGCGGCATGAAACACATTGCTCACAGTTGACAAACGTGAGGACAAAAATGAAACTAAACGCCAGGACACTAACGACCGGTCAGTCAATAAACGACAGAACAAACCCTTTATCGACTTGAATTTTCGCAAGCATTACATTGATAGAATGTCTTCTCTAGCTAATCAAAGGCATTTCACAGACAGGACGTCACAGATTTTATACAAATAAATTTGCTGGGCTACTGATATATCTTACTGTTTGCTTCAGGGTTTGAAAGAAGATTCCAAAGTGGGTCAAAATACATGAAAAGTAGAACATGATTACTTCATCAACCCACCAGTCAATGTGGTCAACACAGCCGTTGCGGTCCTGTTTATCTTCATCCGCTATCTCACATACGTTTGCTGAAATGAAATAAGCCTATAATATCGAAACGAAATATCTCTCTCACAAAGATCATTATTTTAATGGTGTAAATCCACCTTTAATGTGTCACTCTCGCCCCATGCTCATTAGGTACTGGCTCACCTTTCAATTGAAATTAAACCAACTCGTGAAAAGGAGAAATTCTGAAGGCCGTGTTACACTTAACTCATCAGATTATCAGCCATAGCTTTTTTCCTGATCTTACGCTCCACCAGTCTAAGTTTACAGATGTGGGATAATTAAAGTTCTCTTTTTCCCTAAGGGGTCAGTAGGCGATAGAAAATCCACACATGCATTAATTAAACACCTCTTTATGATTGTCTGGAATCAGCCAGGATTATTTCTCCCAATAGACAGTAATCTAGAATAATCCCGCGGAGTTGTGAGAACCTAATGATACAAATATTGTCGATATATGAAAATCTATTCAACAGCTAGATGAATTTAACGACCCACGAGGGATGAGTAAGTTTTGATCATGCATAAACAACAGCCGCTGAGGTGTTCATCGTGTTCGGTATTTTATTCATCTTGTGTATTCATGAGAACAACGTGCAGGATGATGAGTACTTATGTACGCGTAAATGGAGAGCTTTATTTTAAGCAGGAATTCATGCATTCTCAATCTAGAGTATTCTTCGCTGTCGCATTAATCGTATACAGATAGAAAAATTACAGTAGTGCATGTTGCTGTTGTTTTCCTCACACTCCGTGTGGATTTTAAATAACTGTGAGGAGATGACGCCATTACGGTATCAGATTTTCTTTAGTGCTTCTCTGCTTTGTATATTTGATTTTATAACTAAACGAAACACTAAACAACAACACTCAAACGAGCAAAACAAAACCAGTAGTGGTTATTGCAAGACTTAAATTTGTTTTTGGTGTTTTATTGTATAGCTCAATCCTGAAATAAATTTAAATGTAAATGTCCACAGACGTTAAAGTGGGGTACTGTTTACCGAGGTATTGGGGTAGACGCTTTCCACAATACTTCCTTTTTAATACCCTACCATTGGTTATTAATCATTAGTCATTTCTGCTCAGAATCCACCATACATCCGTACA
Source organism: Katharina tunicata (assembly GCA_032466195.1). Classification (NCBI taxonomy): domain Eukaryota; kingdom Metazoa; phylum Mollusca; class Polyplacophora; order Chitonida; family Mopaliidae; genus Katharina; species Katharina tunicata. Next base: position 15,168 of record JAVFBZ010197893.1, on the reverse strand, counting down.
TTCCAGTTTATTTTTTTTTGCTGGAACATTTTTCTCAGCTTGGATTACTGTGATACTAGGTATTGTGATTTGAAAATACTAACTTTGAATTGAGATGCCCAGGCTTTTTTCTGTTAATTTTCTGCCAAAGTAATAAATAATTCATCCTTTGTTCCAACTTATTGAGTCTGTTTTCCAATGGTTGCATCGGTGATGTGTTGAAAGCTTTTAGTCAGCTGACTGTAGCGGAGTCAGACCGAATAGTGTGGCAGTGTGGAAAGCCGTTATGTGTACACAGTCTCTGGAATGAACACTACACTTTGTCTCATACACGGATATGGCAATACCCCAATTAATTTGAATAGTAAATGGAATGAAAATCATACGAATAATCACGTTCGTATGCTAGTATACCATATTATGTCATATTTAATTCGTAAAGTACGCCATAAAAATTCCAAGTTATATAAAATGGGATGAGTCACAGGCAAATGTAACAAGAAGAGTATTTCAAGTAACGGAAGTCGATGGTGAGAATTCTAATGCATTTCCGGTAAGAGTTTTCTAATTCCGTTTCTCGGAACAGAAGCGCTTTGTATCTTCTACCATTACGAGCCTTCAAATGTTAAACAACAATTAATACAGTTTTACCTTGTTATTTTCAGTGTATATTAATTTATATAGATATTCTGGCTATTAATCTCTGGTTTGAGGTATAAATTTTACAAAGAGTTTGCAAAACAAAAATGAGAAGAAATTAATAAATAAAAAACAGTAATAATGCAAAGCGGACAGATTAAAGTCAGGAAAGGGTACACGGGTCATTTTCCCGGGTATAAATTGATCTACTGATCAAACTAACCCCCTTAAACTCATATGTTCACTAGCATAAAATTATTAAAACACACCCCCTCCCCGCCCACACTAGTCCTGGTAATATACTCTAAAGCTCTTTGTATAAAACCATATATATATACTTGTTTGTTGTGAAAAGTGACCAGAGACAAAGTGAGTTCCAGGTTGATGCACAGTTCGGGTAGCCGATCGATCAGTGATTTGGTTACAATCAGCAGACAATTTGGAGCGATCAGTGAACAATACAATGTCCCCAGTAATACCATACAAGGGACGATAAAAGCACATCAGCTTCTATGCTAATCAATAATGAATTGCACTGACATTTCATCAGCAGACCGAAAAGCCTTAGAGCTTTTATTTTTCTGCTTGTTTCGGGAAATATCACTTTCATAATGTAATTGATTAGATGATAGTGGAGATATGACAGAGTTGGCAGATGTCATGTGACTATGACCAATGTCACCAACGAGCACTTAACTCAATTATGCCAAAATTGGATTATTCTACCTACTAGTATAGCGGGTGTGTAGCGTGTAGGAATGAGCCAAGCGTTCATACCTTCTGGTTCTCATGAAGCATTAATAACAAAACTCAATCAGCTTCTAACAAGCTCAACTATCTACTTAACATTGGCTCTTTCTAATTAATTATTCAAAGAACCAATATTAATTTTCCATACCGTACCTCGACCTGACGAACAAAGACTGTTTTTCTGGTTCAAGTCAACAATGTCAATTAAAGCGATTCAGGTGCTCGGTAAGCGATGACTCCCCAACACGTTATCCGCGCTCAATCCTCCTGATCATAGCACGCGATACTTAATTCAAAATCCCATAATACCACAACCGTCCACCAAATCAAACTCAAAGAATCATACATAGCATGAATCGTTTAAATCAAATGAGTATTGCGTCAGCCGAAATGTATGCAGAAAAAATATTATTATTAAAAGTATTTTATCAACGGCTGGAAACATATTCTTACTCTTTGGCTAGAGGCAGTATATATTTGTACATAATACTGCAGGAACATTATCTTTCAAATAGAAAAGTACTTGAGATGGATTCGCCTGATTCTGTGTGTCTACTGTTGGAATATGCCGCCATTATATTATTGAAATAAGCGTCGTTTACGGTGGTTCCAT
>JAVFBZ010197882.1:0-13996 GCA_032466195.1 Katharina tunicata | reverse complement strand
TCAACGATTAAACTTCAATAATGAAAGACAGTGAAGTTAAATGTCCACAATTGCAGTTTATTGATACTTCATTTTGATAAATGCATGGGTGGCATGACGCAGGTGCATGCCGTTCTGGTGTGGGAAGTCACAGTTGAAATTGTACTGTCCTATCATTTTGATGGACCACCATTCGTGACATATTCATCGCAAAATTTTAAGTTGTTACAAAGGGAGATATTTCCGTACTAATTATATCTAGGGGTGCTTAACTTTTTCTTTGTGTATATATTATGACAATGCAGTAATAAGGTGCCCTTTTCAAACAAATCATTTTTCGATAAGAGACGACGACAAAGATCGATTTCAGTTGATAAAATTCATCGCAAATACGCTAGGATTACCATTTAGTTGTTGCGCTTTACTTAAGACATTTTTTTCGCACACCTAAGGTGAGGTAATGTGGAAAGTTTTATTATCTTTTTTCTCCACAGTGCGATCGGCTGTGGTTTTTCCATACGTTTACTTAACATAAACGCACCTAGCTACAAAAAATTTGACACATCATGAAACCAGCAATTGAGCGGTACAAACTGTATTTAGATGGTCAAAAAGAATCCATGTTGTACCAGTGATAATTTGTTTGAATATAAATTTATTCAAGACAATAACAGATCTATGTTAGCAGGCTCAAAGCAGCCCAACCAAATTAGTTATTATTTATAATATGCCAATTCGTAGATATATCAGCTGCACACATGCCAATTTCGTAACTTTTTTGTAAAGTACTTTTCAATAATTCCTGGAGGTCGGTGACAAACAGCTATGTTTACCCCTGTTAAAGTTTCCACTATTTACATAATCACAGTGTTTTGATGAAAATATTGCCTTTTCAACCAGGACACCAGACAACTATACGGGTTTAAGCAAACATTGGATTTTAAATTTGAATTTTAGTGATGCTTTTGAGAAAAAAAAAATGAAATTGAATTTTTAGAAACAAAACTTCAAAATGTTTAGTTTGTTCTTGTGTTCTATGGCAAGCCGTTTTATCGCTTTTCTCTTTATTTCACATATGAACCAAATTAACATACGTGAAAAATAATTTTGCATATGTGAAAAATAATTTTACATATCTTAATAATAATTTCACATATGTCAAATAAACTTTTATTTCACATATCTAAAATTGTTTTTCACATAAGTGAAAATCTTTTTCACATATCTGAAATTCTTTTCCACATATGTAAAATTCTACATTAGTGAAATAACAAATATTATACATATGTGAAAAAGAATTTTAGATATGTAAAATAAACTTTTATTTTACAAATGTACAAACGAGTTCAACACTATCCAGTTGCTGCAAAAGGATAGACGGAATGTATACTAACTGCTTTTATTTGACGCTACTTATTTCATACCCGAGCGCCATAAAACAAAATACCATGTAAAGTTAAAGCAGATACAATGTGACCAAACAGTTAAAGTTTGCGAAGTCGAGGCTACAAGGGAGAGGTTCGTAATTCACAGCTGTAAATGAATTAATTTCACATATGTACAAAAGAGCTCCACTTACGTTTTATTTTCGACATGTACAATTTTTTTTACATATGTAAAATAAAGGTTACTTTCACATATTTGAAATTATTTTTAAGATATGTGAAATTATTTTTAACACATGTTGAAGTCTTTTTACATAAGTAAAAATTGTTTGTGCATATGTTAAATAAATATTTATATCACGTTTGTATAATTGTTTTTCACATATCTGAAATTCTTTTCCACATATCTGAAATTGTTTTTCACATATCTGAAATTCTTTCAAATATCTTAAATTCTTTTCACATATCTTAAATCATTTTTAATATTTTTCACATATATGAAATACTTTTTTTTACATGCATGTGTATATGAAAGAAAAAGAAGAGTAATGCAATGGCTTGTCGTTTTGTCTTTCCCGTTTTTTTTTCATTTCACACATGTAAAAAAAATTATACATGTGTGAAAAAGAATTTCAGAAATTTAACAAAGAATTTCACATATGTTAGAAATAATTTAAGATACGTGAAAAAGAATTTCACAAATGTCAAATAAAATATTTATTTGAAATATGTACAAGTCTGTTTCACATTTGTGGAAAAGAAATCAACATATGTTGAATTATTTTACAAATATGTGAAAAAGATTTGTACACATTTCAAATGAATATTTTATTTCAAATTCTTTTTCAGATCAGTGAAATTCTTTTGTCATATCTGATATTCTGTTTCACATAAGGGAAATAAATAAATATTATACATATGTGAAAATAACCGTTTATTTCACATATGTACAAAATAGTTCCACAAGATCCATTTTCGATAGGTAAACAATATTTTTAAATGTATGTAAAATAGAGGTTTATTTCACATATCGTGAATTTTTTTTTAACATATGTGAAATTCGTTTTAACATTTGTGAAATTCTTTTTAACATATGTGAAATTCTTTTTAACATATGTGAATTATTTTAACAGATTTGAAATTATTTTATGTTAAAAAGAATTTCACAATGTTAAAAGGAATTTCACATATGTTAAAAAGAATTTCACCTATGTGAAATAAAGAGAAAAGTGATAACACGGCTCGCCCTAGGGTTCGCTATCATTCGGGCTTGAATCCTGAAATTTTATTTAAATTGTCTTTTTCGCATACACATCCGAAAACGAACGTCCGCAATCGGTTATCTGAGCACATTGACTGTTGAAAATTGCGCGATGCTTCCAAAGAACACATATTGTACGACATATTGTACGAAATATTGTACGACATATTGTACGAAAATATATAATATAAAATAAAATAAAATATATAACTTGTTTTCCGTGACATGCAAAAATGCTTTCGGAGCAGCCGACAAAAACAATGTAACGTCTTTCTACCTCATACACTAAAGAGATGCACAAAAGCGTGCTCAAGAGGCTAAAATCTGCCTTGATTTTGTGCTTTTGTGCGCCTCGAGCGGTGAATATTGCGCAACACAAGCTGTAGGCATATATGTGTCCGGCGGCTTTTCCTTTATTTTCAATGCTGCTGTGTTAAAGCTCTACAGGCTCGTGAAAATATGATTCTTGGAGAGGAAATATCCACCCGTATACCCAACCAGTCAGAGGGTGTAACTTATAATATATATTCACATTGCCACGAACGCTTACATACTACATCCGACTTATAAAGATCATTATCAGGTCATGTTAAGGACAATTCCTATCAAATCATTTGTCAAATAATATGGCCCAATGGCGTTGATTTTCCAAACAATCTCGTCCGACATACTTGTAATTCGCCAAAGGAAGTAAAACACACAGAAATTACAACAGTATGGCATGTCGATTATAATGTCATGGATATCTTGACGGTGATGAAGTTTCCTCTGAAGCTACCATGGTTACATTACAGTTTCAGTAATCTTATCGAAACAAGAGGGCAAATATAGCAACCAGATTGCACTTTCTATAACCAAAATAATGCACAAATATATATTTTTTGCATGGGAATGTATAGATGATACAATACACCCAATGCTTTAGATTAAGATACACACCAAAACTAACATTTTTAATTTTACACGAAGATATGAAAACATTGAGAAAAATTATTCATGGAGAGAACTATAGAATACGTTTTTACAAATTCCTTAAAAACCAAAAAATAGAATATAAATATGATAAATTGTCAGTCTGATCACCAATAAACAAGGTATTGACAAATTGACCAATAATACGATTTACAAGTAAATCTTATTTTACAGCGATGGTCAATGTTTTGCAATCTTGTAGCTGTCGTGGATACTGTTGCATAAACAAAAGCGTTAAACATCGTTTTGATAATGCAGAATTCAAATGGCACACAGAAACTGATAGTTTTTTTATTGTCTTTGTTGTTCCAAAGTATGTTCCGAATGGCTTGTGTATGTTTCTTAGACATAGGTCAATCAAATGATCGCGAAGGCACAAATGTCTGGAGAGTTATATGACGTACTACTTAGGCATATTGTGCAAATTCTCAAGCCACAGAAAACGTATACAGGGACTTAAAATAAACAGAGCGGTAGATACAATTTGTTATATGGTGGACTGTTCCTTATATTTTAGGAGGAAAAGGTAATTAAACATATATTGGTTTACATATTCTAATGTTTTATCTTTTCACTATCACCTGGGAGAATATTTAATAAAGGAAAGATGTTTGAGTGTATTAAATAATTGATTGTAAACCTCAAATATTCGACATGAAACGTAGTCCGAACATAATAATGTGTGTTTGTCGGAAAATACACTTCCAATCTACCTTTACACACTTCCAAACAAAGAACCAATATCAATACAGAATGTCGAACGGATCTAAGAGATTTAGCTTACATGATAAATTCTATGTCTAAAAATGTTTATATTTGTTTTATGGCTGGGAAAAATACCAGTTTATAATTAAAAACTCATCATGGCTACCAACAAGATATATATATTATAAGTATCGACTAAATCATTTACATTTATTATTCACGAGGACACAGATAAATCAGGGTAGAATAGATCAAACTAAGAGAATATGGATTGAATGCCCTTTACCGCTGGAGTTGGGGCTGAAAATGTTAAAAGCTCTTTTATTTTTATTTTCCTTGTGTACGATTGTTTGTATTTCTCAGTTGGTTATTAAACTTCAACTGTCATTTTCAGGCATTTCAGATTTGGGCAGATTATATATTTCAAAAGCTTATTTCTCGATCGCTTTTTATCGTATAAACTTCAACTTTGTTGCACAATTGGGGCGAGAACAAATTGCTTCTGTTTTACTAAGTTCATTCTAGATTTTTTAAATAGTGTTCTGAAATAACTTTTGGTGTTATTTTACGGTTTTTTTACGGTTGCATTCACAGGAACTTATACTCTGATCACATTTTCAAAACTGATATGTGCAGTCTATCTACTCACTTCGGTTTTTTGTTTCCTTCCTCTTTAATCTAACTTGTGATTTAGTTTCATAGTCTTATTGAGCATTTATAGTGTTGAATCTAAAAAGAATTTGCTCAAATGCATGCAAGAGAAATATAACAGTTTTATATATGTCATGTTCATGTAGGTAACTTATTTCCAACTATCATGAGGAAGAAACTAAAGAACAGCAACTCACCAAAAGACACCAGTGGTGAGTTTTATGCCCTTCTAACATTCTAAGCTATTTTACTCCAATTTTCATTCTGAATATTGAAGGTGATTGGGTGGGAGCGTCCTGGACCCTGGGGCTCTGACCTAGGGGGCATCAGGAAGCAGATATGTTGTGGTGTTCTTCTTGTCATCCTGTACATGTCATGTGGTGTATTTTGTTGCCCGTATTGTTTAGAGTGGTTTCGTTTACCCAATGGTCTGGAACTCTGTCATATAAGTAATATAACATTTCGGCTTAAGTACGGCGCAAATGCTAACAATTAAGTAATCAATCAATCTAAATATTGAGTATTGTAAGCTTTTATCTAAAATTAAAATAATATCGAGAAAGGTTAAACATCTTACCTTGTCTACAAACGCCTGAAATCTGTTATCAATTCTGACCTATGGATCTGGACACAGCTGTTTTAATTAGATGTTTTTCGTGTCTTTGTTACATGGTTCAGTCAGAAGACACCTTCGGAAAATACAATGGAAAGAAACTGAAGTAGCAGTTTTTGTGAAACACTTTGAGGGCCTCATCAGAGTAGGGAAACTCCTGGCAAACGTTCAATTGAAATTTGTAAGGCAAAACCTCAACAACAGATCGTGGAAGAATATTAAAGTCTTCATACGCAATCCACGCGATGAAAACAGACCTGTATGACTTCATATGACCTATTTTTTCTGTAAAATGTTTGAAGATTACTGTCGTATCACTGTATGTGAGTATATATTGATTAATGACAGTTTCTTATATCTGCAATTGTCAAAATCAAAGACTCATTGGTTATATTAGTAAGATAACATAAGTTGAATGCATCGCACCTATTGATTTGTAGATCTACTATTTATCATGTGTTCAATTGTTGAAAGCACAGCTAAGGTCTCTTATGACTAGTTACATCTTAGCATTACTGTTGAATCTATGCAGCTATTCATTTGAAGACTGGCTATTTTAGTTGTTGAAGGCACTGCTAAAATTTATTGTGAGTAGGAACATCTTAGCAAGATCATTACTTTATGCACCTATTGATTTGAAGACTGATTATTCATGCTGTCTTCAGTTATTTAAGACACAGATAAGAGTTTTTGAAGACTATGACAAACTAAAATTAAGTGAAATACGAGTTCGGGAAATGGCTATTCCACGAAATAAATGCTGATTCGGCTGTTCTTGCTTGTAATATGAAACAGTAAGATGGTAAATTTTGTTTAAATTATTTAATCGAGAATACCGTAATGCCCGAGATTAAATACTTCAGTGGTAAAACAATGACAATTTTCGTAAACTGTTTGAACATGCAAGATATTGACAGTTTGAATTTAATTCCCATGAGATTTGCTAATGTAGCAAAAACATTAAATTAACCGTCTATCCATCGTTTAAACTGTCTGAAATTCAGATCTTTAATTAAGAAATAAAGTGCAGTTTTCTGACCTTTATTGCTTGATAAAGTGTCGGTCAAATGGGGGTTTTTATTCTAAAACAAATTTAAAAATATTATTTAAATAACGCCTTTATACTTTTTATTTTGAAACAAAAAGAGTTGACCTCACCATTCATTATATAAATAGACTCGTGTTATAAACATACCATTTGGTCAGTCTATTTACAAACGTAGTAGGTAGTCAAAGGTATGAACAATTGAAACCGATGTGCATGCAATATTAATCTGCGAAGCAGTTTATTCAAAAGTGTGCGCATTTGCATTATAGTAGGGACGTCCATGACGTCATCCATTTGGTGTTGACAATCGATAAACAACACAAGGTGCCTAATATTCACGCGCGTTTTGTTGCCAAAATATGAATGTCACAACACCAATAAAATCACACAGATGTAAAGCGTATCTTGAAGGCCAATTCCACTGAAAACCCGGCACGAATATCATTTAACTTACCTATATTAAACCGTTTGTGCAGAGAGCATTTGTCAGCCACACGTCAATGCCTTACATTTTTGGGCACATGTGTTCAAAATGATCATGTGACACAAAAAAATATAAATTTTTAAAAAGTGAAGAAAACGTTTTATAGAAAAGTTATATAAGCGGTTGTCTTTTTTTTCTCGTAGAATCTGGCACATAAATTTTGAGGTCGTTTAAAAAAGGGGTCACGTTTTTCTTTTTTCGAGATTAAAAATGATTACTTAAATTGGTTTCATATGTAAATGATGTTACTCTTTGAACATTTTTATACATGTATGTGTGAATTTTTATGCATATAAAAGTTTTCTTCACATTTTATCAATGTATCAAAAAAGTCAAAACGAAAGTGAGGCAGCAGGTAAATATTACTACAACAATAACGATGGCGAATCACGACGAACGGTCGAATACAGATATTGGTCATCTCACTGAGGATTCTTTTACTACGGGCGAGATTGAAATATCAGTTGTTTTTTGTTATTGTGACATATTTGCTAACTACAGTTTGAAACGAAAGTGTCGAAGGTTGGTAATTATGTAAACAAACATTGCACAACGAGGCTCTGTACGATCAATGACGACTGGCGGTTTAATGTTTTTAATTGTTTTTATATAAATTGTATATTTCCCAAAAAGTATCAGGGGGAGAGAAATGTTTGATATTTTGCATTTGCTTTATTGATTTATGTAAAGGCGTGAAAGCCATTTACCATTATCCTTTGTTGTACGAGGTGACTTAAAGTTGGTATTGTGTACAGTTGAAGTATATTATGCACCTATCGTTGATGTGATGGGATGTATAAGCATTACTCTTCCAATGTTTGTTGATTTTGTAACGCGTCATTCGTTATTTTGTTTTATTTCAAGCATTTAATACTGAAGGCTCAGACTTCGGGCATGGTGGTCAGTTGAAAGTTATACTTGTTCAGGGACCGTAAATATCAGATTTTTGTCAACTATGGCATATCTTGAAGTCCAGTTTTTGGGTTATTGTCTTATTTAGGTTATATAATTTCATTTTCTTCTATACTTTTCCCAGATCCTTGTCTTATTTTTTTTTAGCTTGACATGCCTAATTATAGTTCATACTCTGATACATGTCCTGAAAATTGCAGTCGTTTGTTATTTTGAAATGAGTATCATTCAGGAATATTTAATCATGCAATATTTGTTGGAAGTATAATTATTTGTAGCTTTATTATTTGGCAGACAAGAACGCGCTCATCAATCCAATGTGTCGTGGCAAAACTTGTCACGTCATGAAAAGAATTGACAGACGCAAGGAACGTTATGACGTTTACAAGCTCTGTCGTAGCAGTGATTTTCCGAGTGCCACTTGTTCGAGATAAAACAATACAAAAAAAAAGTTCGATTAAAAGTGGGCGCGGCCTAAAATATTTAGTGTTCATTTGGATACCCCGCCACCCCTCTAGGTTTAGGTTCTCTCGGGATGTGTCACGCCGTTTCCAGGGGAGACTGAACTATTCTTTATTGATTCAGATAAAGGGTCAGTTGTTTCCCTTATCTCGCGCATGTTAAAGCAGACTTAGGTGTTTAAGAATAATGTATATTACAAAGAAAAACGCGAAGAAGAGTGGAATAGACCCGTTCAACTATATAACCTTAGACTCTTTGTGCTTCTCTATATTAAACAACTCGTTTATAACCGAACACAATAGTTCAGGTGGAAGGATGGGCCGCACGAATAAGAGATTGGACTGTTATTCGCTTAATAACACAACTACGTAAGCGAACCTGGTGGACATGTTCCACTAGCACAGTCCTGCCATGTCCAATTTCTTCATCCACCTGCTAGTGGGAGTTGTGGTGGCATCTTCAATTACCAATATCCCATAGCTTCAACCGTTAGGGTGCGGTGTTTGAATAACAGAATCAAATTACACTGGAATAGTGGAAAAATAATAAGGCTATAATAATAAGGTGATAAGGTTTGAAAAAACTGTTGCCAAATTATTATACAGTTAAACTGCATTTCAGTAAGTTTTGATACTACAGTTGGTGAAGCCTGCTTTACGTAGCAGCACAGGGTTCGTTTACAGAAGTGTGTTCATTAGTCTGTATGACTAATTCATAACCTTGTCAGATTGTAATTATTTACGAGGTGAACACGGTTTGACACAATACACTGGCATTGCAAAGTCGTCATATAAAAGGAATACACTTGCGCGTTGCGTTAAACGCCAAATAAAAAAACGTGTAATTATATGTTGGATTTTTATGCCTTTTTGTTGATATTCAATTAATGTTTATTCAATGAACATCCTCCAAGTTCATTCATAATAACGTTTGTCAGTGTTTTCAATTATATTCTGTCGACTTTAATGAATGTTTAGTGATTAATTATAAAATTTATGGAAAAAATTAATTAAGTCAATTATTCAATACATGCCCCAGTTAGCATTGGTCATTTACATTTTGAGTGTACTACTTTTTAACAAATGTTTAACAACACAATTTAAAACTAAATATGTAGTCAGGTGTTATATACAATGTGTACACACGGTTTAGTGAGTAGTCGTTGTTGTGATGTTTTTTGTCTTGTAAGTGTACTGTCGCGTCTGCTGTGTTGCTAGCGTCGTTCAATGTGATTTCTTTCACTCATTTGGACATGCACGACGTCATCTGAGTGTTATTAGCGGAATTTAACATAGCACTCTGTTATTCGATATATTTTTTATTCAAACTACGAACCAAAGCCGTGGATGAAGAAATTAATAGGTTGCATTGTAGGACTTTGGTTGCAGAATGTGCCCACCAGGGTTGGTGTACCTATCTGTGTTATTTGCCGAATAACGGTCCAGTCTGTTATTCGAGTCTGCTATTGTAACAGCGCCCCTAGAGGTGGAATAAGGAAATAGGTATGCCATGTGGTACGACTTCGGTAAAATATAATGCCCACCAGAGTGTTGCTAGATGTGTTATTAGTCAAATAGCAGTCCAGTCTGGTGTTATTCGCGTGGCACCTCCTCCCACCCCCCACCTCTCTCTCTCTCTCTCTCTCTCTCTCTCTCTCTCTCTATCTCGATCTCGATCTCGATCGATCGATCTCGAACAACATACAGACTCTGAACTTCAGACAAAATCATAGACCGAGAACCACTAAAAAAAAACCTCTACAATATATGTAGTAATTTTGCAAAGTTCACCCATCGAAAGTGTATCTGTAAAAAATATTGTAATACCTTCAAAGAAAGAGGGTTACAAAATAAATAAAGCATGCCCGATTAGTTTTTAAGGTACACCCGGGAACAATGAAATGGTCTGAATTTTAAAATCCGTAAAAATCCAATTTTTTTTAGCGACAAATAAGCTATTGTCATAGTTTACATGACATTATATCACAAATCAATTTACCTCCAATCTACAAACCTCTTAACTCTCAGGTCTCAACGACAGCCAATCTCTCTTCCCTCGACACTCTGCGGAGAGTAAGAGTGCACAAATCATAATGGTGTTTCTCAACCTATAACACCGGCTAAGAACTACAGGCGAAATTATAACGCGTACTTATAGGAGTTTTTGACAGCAACACGTCATTTGTATAAAACGGTCCATTAATTCACTTCGGTGACGGACCTTCTATGTAATGACATTTTGAATATAGCTGTGAACGTCATAGCGAGGCTGCTGAAGCTTGACATGATTAATCAACCTATGAAGAAATTTAAATTATTTCACGAGACTTATCTTGTTGCGTTGGTCATTTCGGCCTAATGTTATGATAAATAATTTTATTTTATTTCTTCATTTTCTTTGCTGTTACCTGCTCTATGCCGATTTGTATTGGCGCGGAATTCACTTGGTGTCCTTCCTATAGGATCCGTTTATCTACATGCGATACAAGTATTGCATGTAGCGGTAAATATACCGCTAACGGGCTGCAAAATGGCCTGTCATTACACTAAAGCCGATAATCAGAGGTGACGGACGGTACCGGAGATAGGCGAAGTAGGGGAGCTAGAGTGAGCAACACGTTTGTTAAGGTTATCTCCCTTTATCTGTAAAGTATCCGTCGACCCTTTTCTGTGCTTCTCTGTACTTTTCCAACACACGTGTTTTACACAATAGCTGTTTCTTAATCAAATACAGAAATAATTGAAGAACGCGACCAAATACAATTATAAAATTTGCACTGAAAGTATCCTTTAATAGATCACCATTTAATCTTCACATTCATGGTTGTGTAAGTTTATTTTAATCATCGGCAGGAGATTTTTCCTTCTGATGATGGCTTAAATAAACTCGGAATATGGTGTTTAACAACTATGTATCTTTCCTTGCTTATTTATTATGCCAAGTTGTTTAGTGGATTGGCTAGAGATCAGTTCGAAGAATAGTCTTATAGCACTCTTCATATGTATTCAAAACTTTAAACCTAATTAAATGTCCGAATAAAGATATACAGTTTTAATATTATCATTTTATTACACTTAAATATTGTATTATACAGAGATAAATTGTTTTCAAAGTCATAACCATAAAAACGTTACACCATTACCATAAAAACGAAGGGTACATTTATATTATTTATATTTTGCAGAATATAGACTACATGGCAAAATGATATCAAAGGCTAGTCAAACTCCAAACATAACGTAACAATTCATTCCATAGGTGTACTGTGTTTTTGTGTAGCCCATCTGGTGTGATAGCATAACAAAAACAACGATCATAATGATACATAAACCTTATCCAAACACAACAATAATAATCGTCCAATAAAATGATACTTAACATCTGTATTTTATGCCAACATAAATTATCGAATTAGCAATAGTTGACCTGCCACTATGCCTCTAGGTTCATCTATCTACATCAATGCGGAGTTCAATCAAATCTGTCAACACTACGACCTGGTTTTAGTTAACTTTGCTGGCTTTTGCACATGTAGGCGAGTACAATTTTCCAAACCCAACAAAACAAACTAATTCATAAATAGTTAACACCTATCATTTTTCGAAAGTGTATTGTAATGAAATAAGTTGCATTTTTGTCAAGAGGGTTGGCATATTCCACTAATACGTGGAGTTTGCCTCAACAGTGTTTTGTTGCAACCAAAAGCTGAAAAAAATGGACATATTTCTGTCAAAGATATACCACAACATACACATTTATATACACCAATCATAATCTTTCGCCAATTAAATTAAAGTTTGCAGTCAGAGTGCCAGTCGTGGTGGCGGTTCTAATATTCCGCTTTCGACAATGCTATAAATTAAATAATTTTCAACTAAAAATGGAAAATTTAAATTTATAATTGTCAACAGTATTCAACTAAGCACAGGTCATAACATTGCATAACTGAATATGGCAGAGCAAGACTATTGACTAAGCGAATTAAAGGGGAAAATCCGTAAAGACCATTTAGTATACAGTAAATTTAATGCAGGTCTAGGGTGGCACATTTTGAAAAATGATCAAAATAAATTGTTCAAATAAGGAAACAGAATTTTTCGCTTAAAAGTATCTTGGGGGCCTAAACTATGAGAAGACCCCTGATTAAGATATTTAAAGTTGATAATCCTTAATGACCAGTAACTATAGAATAGATTTAATACAAAGACTAGGGCGCCAATTTGAAATATGGCCAGAATAAATAGTTAAATTTAGGTAAAAGTCTTGCGTAAGGGAATTTTGGATATAAACTACATGAATACCCTTGTCAAAGTTGAAAACCCGTAAAGACCATGTATACAGTAGATTTAATGAAAATCTAAGGTGGCACAATTTGAAATATGGCCAGAATATGTTGTTAAATTTAGGAAAAAGTCTAAATCGCATAAGATTATTTGTTAAATTTAGCAAAAAAAGTCTTAAACGCGTAAGGTTATTTGGGGGCCAAAACCATGTGAACATACATGATTAAGCAAATCAAACTTGATAATCCGTAAAGACCATTTCGAATAGAGTAAATTTAATGCAGGTCTAGGGTGGCACAATACGGAAAAATGTTTGAATGAATTGTTCTAATTAGGAAAAAGACCATTTCACGTAAGGGTGTTTGGGCCGGCCTAAATTATTTGAAGACCCCTGATTTACCAATTCAAAGTTGATCATCCAGAAAGGTCGTATACTGTAGATTAGATTTAATGAGCCAGGGCAGCATAATTTAAAATACTGCCAGAATAAATTGTTAAATTTAGGAAAAAGTCTTAATTGCATTATGGTATTTGGGAACCCAGAGCCACGTGAAGACCCCTGATTTACCAAATCAAAGTTGATAATGTAGAAAGGCCGTATACTGTAGAGTAGATTTACTGAAGAACCAGGGCAGTACAATTTATCATATAGCCAGAATAAATAAACAACTTAAAGACCCCTGATTAAGAGAAAAAAAAGTTGATAATCCGTAAAGACCATTTACTGTTGAGTAGATTAAATGAAGAGCCAGGGCGGCATAATTTGAAATATGTCCAGAATAAATTGCTAATATAAGGAACAAGTCTTATTCGCATGAGGGTATTTGTGAAGATCCCTGGTTTACCGAATGAGCGTTGGTCATCCAGAAAGGCCTTATACTGTTGGGTAGATTTAATGAAGAGATAGGACTGCACAATTTTTAATATGGCCAGAATAAAATGTTAAAACAAGGAAAAATACTTTTTTGTGTAAGGGTATTTGGGGGGCCTAAATTATATGAAGACCCCTGATTAAGCGAAATAAAGTTAATAATTTGCAAGGACCATGTACTATAAAGTAGATTTAATGAAGAGCTATGGCTGAACAATTTGAAATAGGCAAAAACAAAGTCTTCAATTTAGGAAGAAATCTTAATAGCGTAAGGTTATTTGGGGGTCAAAACCATGTGTGGGGGGGGGGGGGGGGGGGGGGGGGGGGGGGGGGGGGGGGGGGGGGGGGGGGGGGGGGGGGGGGGGGGGGG